>SJYT01013216.1:164948-181485 GCA_006410635.1 Cephalophus harveyi | reverse complement strand
TTTTCCAGTCCTGTGGCCACTGCTGAGTTTTCCAATTTTGCTGGCATATTGAGTGCAGCACTTTGACAGCATCATCTTTCAGGATTTGAAATAGCTCAACTGGAATGCCATCACCTCCACTCGCTTTGTTCATAGTGATGCCTGGCTCTAGGTGAGTGATCACACCATTGTGATTATCTGAGTCATGAAGCTCTTTTTTGTACAGTTCTCCTGTGTATTCTTGCCACCTCTTCTTAATATCTTCTGCTTCTCTTAGGTCCATACCATTTCTGTCCTTTATCGAGCCCATCTTTGCATGAAATGTTCCCTTCCTGCTGCTGCTGCTGCTAAGTTGCTTCAGTCGTGTCCGACTCTGTGCGACCCCATAGACGGCAGCCCACCAGGCTCCCCCGTCCCTAGGATTCTCCAGACAAGAACACTGGAGTGGGTTGCCATTTCCTTCTCCAGTGCATGAAAGTGAAAAGTGAAAGTGAAGTCGCTCAGTCGGGCCCTACTCTTAGGGACCCCATGGACTGCAGCCTACCAGGCTCCCTTCATCCATGCGATTTTCCAGGCAAGAGTACTGGAGTGGGTTGCCATTGGTATCTCTAATTTTCTTGAAGAGATCTCTAGTCTTTCTCATTCTGTTCTTTTCCTCTATTTCTTTGCATTGCTTGCTGAGGAAGGCTTTCTTATCTCTCCTTGCTATTCTTTGGAACTCTGCATTCAGGCGCTTATACCTTTCCTTTTTTTCTTTGCTTTTCACTTCTCTTCACAGCTATTTGTAAGGCCTCCTCAGACAACCATTTTGCTTTTTTGCATTTCTTTTCTATGGGGCTGGTCTTGACCCTTGTCTCCTGTACAATGTTTCAAACCTCTGTCGATAGTTCATCAGGCACTCTGTCTATCAGATCTAGCCCCGTAAATCTATTTCTCACTTCCACTGTATAATCATAAGGGATTATTATTTGCTTATAGGAGTCATTTATTTTACTTAAGGGTAAAGAACATTCCTGCCAACACAGGAGACATAAAGTTGAGATCCCTAGGTGGGGATGATCCCGGGAGAAGGAAATTGCAAATCAATCCAGCATTCTTGTCTGGAGAATCCCAGGGACAGAGGAGCTGGTGGGTTACAGTTCCTAGGGTTGCAAAGAGTTAGACACGACTGAAGCAAAATAGCACATAACAAAATATATTGTAGGAGTGAATTGCATAAAATATAGGAATAAAAAATAGAGTTCACTGTCCCTTCATGAAAGATAATCTTTTGTTTCTGTTAGGGAACTGGAAATGTTACTTGTCTTACTTAAATTTATAGTCAAGGCTTAAGATTGCCTTCATCCCCACCCTTACACCCTCACAAGAGATACAAAGGTGAGCAATGGACACTTTACTTTAGATCTTTCTTTACTCTAAAGGATTATCCCTTTGTGGTCACAGCCTAATATCTCATTTTAGTTTAGCAAATAAATTAAAATTATTATATTATCTATTTTATAAGTGAAGTTCTCCACTTTGTAAAGTTTCAGCTTTTACTTTCACTTTTATGTCAATGAGGCATTTCAGCTTCGCAGTTCTTTCTTGCTAATTGTCCAGTACCCTAAAATACAAACAACTTTGTTTGCCTTTTCCTTCCCCAAGATTTTGGCCTAAAGTTTCCTCAATATTGTCAAAGCTCTTAAACTTATTTTTAAACTTATTTCATCCAGTTCTTTTACTTTCCCTAATTAGGAAAGTTGATCTAGTTACCTGGCCCATCATTGTAGGAAGCAGAATCTGTTTTATAGAAATATTACTTGCTATAAATATAGTCACATGTGTACACTCTATGTTATAGATAAATTGACAGATTTATATAATGTTGGCCTTGATCAGAATTAATGGCAATTATTATTACGCAAACATGAGTTTGATTGGCCAAGCAGAGAAATCACAGATTAGGATATGAAGATTAACTATGGTGAACTTTAGGCAAATCTCAGAAGACAAAGAGAAGGTTAGATTTTATTAGCTTCTGGGAAGAAGTTAGGGAAGATTGTCCTGAAAAAAATTCACTGGAGGAGAATTAGAGTTCAAAATTGTGGTTCTGAACAATGGTTACAAGTGACAGACAGTTTGTTGTTACTGAGGAATGCAAAAAACTTCTTCCTGTTGACTATTTATGTTTTTATAAGGGGTACATGTATGAGAGTTCTTCTTTCATAGCTTCCTGACTCCACTTTAAATCAGGTTTCCTTTATCCAGTTCAGTTCAGTTCAGTCGCTCAGTCGTGTCCGACTCTTTGCAACTCCATGAATCGCAGCACGCCAGGCCTCCCTGTTTGGGAAATAGATGGGGAAACAGTGGAAACAGTGTCAGACTCTATTTTTGGGGGCTCCAGAATCACTGCAGATGGTGATTGCAGCCATGAAATTAAAAGACGCTTACTCCTTGGAAGAAAAGTTATGACAAACCTAGATAGCATTTTCAAAAGCAGAGACATTACTTTGCCAAAAAGGTCTGTCTAGTCAAGGCTATGGTTTTTCCTGTGGTCATGTATGGATGTGAGAGTTGGACTGTGAAGAAGACTGAGCATGGAAGAATTGATGCTTGCTTTTGAACTGTGGAGTTGGAGAAGACTCTTGAGAGTCCCTTGGACTGCAAGGAGATCCAACCAGTCCATCCTAAAGGAAATCAGTCCTGAAAAGGAGATCAACCCTGGGATTTCTTTGGAAGGAATGATGCTGAAGCTGAAACTCCAGTACTTTGGCCACCTCATGCGAAGAGTTGACTCATTGGAAAAGACTCTGATGCTGGGAGGGATTGAGGGCAGGAGGAGAAGGGGACGACAGAGAATGAGATGGCTGGATGGCATCACTGACTCGATGTCTGTGAATCTGAGTGAACTCCGGAAGTTGGTGATGGACACGGAGGCCTGGTGTGCTGTGATCCATGGGGTCGCAAAGATTCGGACACGACTGAGTGACTGAACTGAACTGACTGATGTATCTATAAACAATAAGATTAAGAACCTAAGGGAAACTAAATTTTAGAATATTTACTTTTTGGGGGGCAGCACCACAAGCTTGTATGATCTTATTTCCCCAACCATGGATCAAGCCCACACTATCTGCATTAGAAGCACAGAGTCTTAACCACTGGACTGCCAGGATTTTTTACTTTAGTAAATTAGATATCAATTTAAGAGAACCCTAGTAGTTACTATTTGTTCTTTCTTAAAAAAAAAAAAAAATTAGTGCTCTCAGAGAAACTGAAGTCTGACATTCATAAAAGCAAGTCTTCAGAGAGGGAGAGAGAAAGAAGATTCAAATAGATGAGAAGAAAAGGGCAGTGCTAATACTTTGAGGTCTTGATCCCAAGTGCTCCTGCCATCAGCTGCCCATGAGTTATGAAATACATCTTAGTGTCCTTATAATTTTTTTTTCTTGAAACCAAGAGGGTGAACTCATGTTTTTCCCTAGAATCTCTTGTGCAGAAATGTAATTTATGAAACACAGACTAGAGACACTCTCATCTCTAACAATACTAACTATGAGAGATAAAGGACTTCCCTGATGGCTCAGCAGTAAAGAATCTGCTGCAAAACTGGAGATGAGGTTTTGATCTTTGGGTCAAGAAGATCCTCTGCAGGAAGAAATGGCAACCCACTCCAGTTTTCTTGCCTATAAAATCCCATGGACAGAGAAGCCTGGCAGGCTACAGTTCATGGAGTGGCAAAAGAGTTGGACACAACTGGGCATGCGCTGGTGCACACACATGCACACACACACACATACACACAAGAGAGTTAGAAAAACTCTCCAGGATGGCAGTGATGAGATTGAGAGTTTTATTCCTGACCTGCCGTGCTTTTATCACAGATGTGTCAATTTCTCTGTTTATTAAAAACAAATAGATTTGATATTTGAGCCTTGCCTCAGGTGGCTATGAAGGAAATAACTTCAAAATGTGTCAAAAAAAAGTGATTCTGGTTCAAGGTTGCTAATAATACTGTTGCATTTTAATGATGCTGTTGATGCTTTCTTAAACTTAGTGGTCTTTTAAAATTTTGAGTTGTCCTCCTTGTCACAGCTCACTTCCCACATGGCACCACTATTCTGATTCCTAACTGTGCCCTGTCTGTGTTTACATCTTCATCTCCATGGTTACTGGATGTAAGGAGTTTGCTATCATCTATCCTATGGAGTTTTCCCACTTAGGTTTCCCACTTAGTTACCCAGGCTTTCAGGTCAACTTTTATCTATTCCATTCTGGAGTCATCTCAAAATCATCTTCTCAAATGCAGAAACACCTGTACTATTTCTTTTTAAATATTTAAGAATAGTTGCTTTACAATATTGTGTTGCTTTCTGCCATACATCAACAAGAATCAGCCACACGTGTACATACTTCCCCTCCCTCCTGAAGCCCTCTCCCATCTCCCATGCCATCCCACCTCTCTTGGTTGTCAAAGAACACTGGGTTGAGCTCCCTGTGTCACACAGCAAGTTGCCACTTGTCAGACATCTTGGTGTACAAAGTCAAGTGGGCCTTAGGAAGCATTACTACAAACAAAGCTAGTGGACGTGATGGAACTCCAGTTGAGTTGTTTCAAATCCTAAAAGATGATGATGTTCTGCACTTAATATGCCAACAAATTTGGAAAACTCAGAAGTGGCCAAGGACTGGAAAACGTCAGCTTTCATTCTAATCTCCCAAAAAGGCAATGTCAAAGAATTTTCAAACTACTGTACCATTGCACTGGAGAAGGAAATGGCAACCTACTCTAGTGTTCTTGCCTGGAGAATCCCAGGGACGGGGTAGCCTGGTGGGCTGCCGTCTATGGGGTTGCACAGAGTCAGACACGACTGAAGCAACTTAGCAGCAGCAGCAGCAGTACCATTGCACACCTATCACATGCTAGCAAAGTAAAGCTCAAAATTCTCCAAGCCAGGCTTCAACAGTACATGAACTGAGAACTTCCAGATGTTCAAGCTGGATTTAGAAAGGCAGAGGAACCAGAGATCAAATTGCCAGCATCTTTCGGATCATAGAAAAAGCAAGAGAATTCCAGAAAAACATCTACTTTGGCTCCACTGACTAAGCTAAAGCCTTTGACTGTGTGGATCACAACAAACTGTGGAAAACTCTGAAAGAGATGGGAATACCAGACCACCTTATCTGCTTCCTGAGAAACCTGTATGTGAGTCAAGAAACAACACTTAGAACCAGAACAACAGACTGATTCCAAATTGGGTAAGGATTATGTCAAGGCTGTATATTGTCACCCTGCTTATTTATATACAGAGTACATCATGTGAAATGCCAGGCAATGAAGCACAAGCTGGAATCAAGACTGCAAGGAGAAATAGCAATAACCTCAGATATGCAGATGACACCACCCTAGTGGCAGAAAGCAAAGAGGAACTGAAGAGCCTCTTGATGAAAGTGAAAGAGGAGAGTGAAAAAACTGGCTTAAAACTCAACATTCAGAAAACGAAGATTATAGCATCCAGTCCCATTCAGTTCAGTTCAGTTCAATTCAGTCGCTCAGTCGTGTCCAACTCTTTGCGACCCCTGAATCGCAGCATGTCAGGCCTTCCTGTCTGTCACCAACTCCCAGAGTTCACTCAATCTCATGTCTATCGAGTCGGTGATGCCATCCAGCCATCTCATCCTCTGTCGTCCCCTTCTCCTCCTGCCCCCAATCCCTCCCAGCATCAGAGTCTTTTCCAATGAGTCAACTCTTCGCATGAGGTGGCCAAAGTACTGGAGTTTCAACTTCAGCATCATTCCTTCCAAAGAACACCCAGGACTAATCTCCTTTAGAATGGACTGGTTGGATCTCCTTGCAGTCCAAGGGACTCTCAGGAGTCTTCTCCAACACCACAGTTCAAAAGCAGCAATTCTTCGGTGTTCAGCTTCCTTCACAGTCCAACTCTCGCATCCATACATGACCACTGGAAAAACCATAGCCTTGACTAAGAGGACCTTTGTTGGCAAAGTAATGTCTCTGCTTTTCAATATGCTTTCTGCTGCTGCCACTACTGCTAAGTCGCTTCAGTCGTGTCCGATTCTGTGTGACCCCATTGACAGCAGGCAAATAGATGGGGAAACAATGGAAACAGTGACAGACTTTATTTTCTTGTGTTCCACCTGCAGATAGTGACTGCAGCCATGAAATGAAAAGACACTTGCTCCTTGGAAGAAAAGCTGTGACAAACCTAGACAGCATATTAAAAAGTAGAGACATTATTTTGTCAACAAAGGTCCATCTAGTCAATGCTATGGTTTCTCTAGTAGTCATGTATGGATGTGAGAGTTGGATCATAAAGAAAGCTGAGCCCTGAGAAATGAATGCTTTTGAACTGCAGTGTTGGATAAACTCTTGAGAGTTCCTTGGACAGCAAGGAGATCAAACCAATCTATCCTAAAGAAAATAAACCCTGAAAATTCATTGGAAGGACTGATGCTGAAGCTGAAGCTCCAATACTTTGGCCACCTGATGTGAAGAACTGACTCATTGGAAAAGGCCCTGTTGCTGGGAAAGATTGAAGGCAGGAGAAAGGGACAACAGAGGATATGATGGTTGGATGACATTACCGACTGGATGGAAATGAGTTTGAGCAGGCTCCAGGAAGTGGTGATGGACAGGGAAGCCTAGCCTCATGCAGTTATGGAGTTGCAAGGCGTCGGACATGACTGAGCGGCTGAACTGACTGAATGCTTATGTTTCAATGATACTGTCTCTGTTTGTCCTAACCTCTCCTTCTGGCACTGTGTCCCCAAACCTGTTCTCTGTTTGCATCTCCATTGCTGGCCTGCAAATAGAATCATCACTACCATCTTTCTAGATTCCATACACATGAGTTAATATATAATATTTCTTTCTCTTTCTGACTTACTTCACTGTATAATAGTCTCTAGATTCATCCACCTCATTAGGACTGACTCAACATTCATGAAAGGTCCTCTACTGCCAAAATAAATTGCAGATCCCTTAGAATGAAACACAGGATGCTTCATACCAGCTTTCAACCCTACGTTTCATCCTGAACTCATAAGTAACTGCTTACAGTTTGTTGAACCAACTATATGCATTTTTCCTCTCCTTGAAACATCTTCTGCCAAATTCGTGAAAATCTGTTAAAGTTGGGCTCAAGAGTCTCCTTTTTTTTACAAAGTCTCTCCTTTAAACAGAGTTTCCATTATAACTTCCTTATCTATCTGGTACATAAATCTGTTACAACCTTTATAATCTGGAATTGTAATTTTTTCCTCTGCATGCTTGTTTTCCAAACATGATTGTGAGCTCCTTGAAGGCAAACACATAATTTATTCATTCTTGCTGACTTGGTTTTTAGGGCTGTGCTGGAAACAAGGAAGTTATCCAATAAATATATGTACCTGAAAGTAGATCTATTCATATTCTTGGCATTTACAATATTAAATGTAATTTAAATTTAAAAATTCACTCAGTGGATATCCTATTTCAGAGCCCTGAATTTTCAGAGAAAATTATTTAGTTTTCCTTACAAATTTCTCTTTCAGTTCAGTTCAGTCGCTCAGTCGTGTCTGACTCTTTGCGACCCCATGAATCGCAGCACGCCAGGCCTCTCTGTCCATCACCATCTCCCGGAGTTCACTCAGACTCACGTCCATCGAGTCCATGATGCCATCCAGCCATCTCATCCTTGGTCGTCCCCTTCTCCTCCTGCCCCCAATCCCTCCCAGCATCAGAGTCTTTTCCAATGAGTCAACTCTTCTCATGAGGTGGCCAAAGTACTGGAGTTTCAGCTTTAGCATCATTCCTTCCAAAGAAATCCCAGGGCTGATCTCCTTCAGAATGGACTGGTTGGATCTCCTTGCAGTCCAAGGGACTCTCAAGAGTCTTCTCAAGTAAAGCAAGTTTGTCTCTTTCTTGAGATAGAAGGACAGGGAAGAATAGAAAAGTCCTTTACTGCTTTAATGTTTAACATGCAGGTCGAAACATCTTTAAAGTAAGATTTGTCACAAGCTGAAACACAACAGGGTTGACTGACTATAAGTTAAATAGGAGAAAGTTAAAGAAAGATAAGTTTTCCGCTTTATTGACATTCGGTTTTGTTGTAGAAGGGGAGAAAGGGCTTCCCTGGTGGCTCAGCGGTAAAGAATCTGCCTGCCAATGCATAAGATGCAGGTTGGATTCTTGGACTGGGAAGATCTCCTGGAGATGGAAATGGTAACCCACCACAGTATTCTTTCCTGGAAAATCCCATGGACAGAAGAGCCTAGCGGGCTACAGTTCATGGGGTCACAAAGAGTCAGACACTACTTAGTGACTAAAACAACAACAAAATGGGAGAACATCAATAGGGATGGACTTAGGGAAGCTTTAAGAATTCCTCTGGGGCTGACTCAGCCTCTTCTCTTCTATAAAATGCTTGAGGAACCAAGAGAAGGTCAATGAAACAGATACTAGCATTTGCCTTAGAAACCTCTACAAATGAGTAGCCTTTTAAAAGAGAAAATTTTAGAACTAGTTACAGATGTAGAGAGCAAATTTATGGTTCCCAAGGGGGTGGGAATGAGAAATTGAGAGATTGGGATGAACATATATACACTAACACATGTGAAATAGATAACTAATGAAGACCTACTGTATAGCACAGGAAACTCTATTTAGGAATCTAAGGACCTATATTAGAAAAGAATCTTAAAAAGACTGAATATATGCAAACTGATTCACTTTGCTGTACACCTGAAACTAACACAATATTGTAAATCAGCTACATTCCAAAAAAAATTATTTCTGAAAAGGAAGGTTTTATTGGAAGTTTGCCATTTCTCTTCTTTCTGGCTTTCTACCCAATCAAGCCATGCGTTTGCGTGTCTGTGCATGAAGAGCTTGACAAATAGTGTTACTGTTCTTAATTTACCTTTT
Organism: Cephalophus harveyi; assembly: GCA_006410635.1. Taxonomy (NCBI): domain Eukaryota; kingdom Metazoa; phylum Chordata; class Mammalia; order Artiodactyla; family Bovidae; genus Cephalophus; species Cephalophus harveyi. The sequence continues at coordinate 172,601 of SJYT01013216.1, read as the reverse complement.
TAAGTTTTAAATATTTTACAGCAATGACAAAAAAAAATAGGACTGTTTGGAATTTAGTAATTGTTGTTAGTCACTCACCACAACTTATAATAAGATGAAAAAGATAATGGGAAGCAGAGATCACACGGGGCTCTGTCGTCTGTGTGTGAAATGATGCTGAGTGACAGAGCAACCCCACAGCGCTGGCGCCTGACTTGCTTTAGATGTTTCAGAATACAAGAAGAAGGAATGGTCAGGGATCAAGTCCTATGTTGGATGGAATATATTGGATTATGACTGATAAGCCCCCATCACTAAACAGTTCAGGTAAACCAGCAAGTATTAACAATAAGCAGTTTATGTGATAAGCATTTAAGCAGTGAGGTATTGGGAACCACATGAAGGTATTTAATGCTGTGATTATAAGAAAATCTTATTCATTGTTCAGTTGAATCTGAATTCACAATGATGGCAAACATCTGTAGGCAGACAATTAGATTCAGAAATCTATTCCTTATGCTTTTATACTGGGCTAAATATGGAAACCATATTTTTATGAAATGTATCCAAAAATTTTCCCCAAATTACCTTAAGACTTCCATTATTCCCTCCCTCTTTTCTCAATTTTAAAATTATTTCACTTGCAGGAATTCTATCTGAAGCATACCCCTGGCATATTCTTTTACTCTCTTCAATATGAGGGAGATTTATAAATGAGGATAAAAAGGGAAGAGAAGAAGCCAAAGCCAGGGTGGGGTCAGGGTGGATGTGAGGAAGCCTATAATTTGATAGGGATGGATCAAGATAAGGCAGGACTGATTCGTAGTGGTTTGATTGAGAAACATCTGGAATGTTCAGCTGAAGATCTGGACTTTGTGCCTCTGGAAATAGGAGACAAAAGAGTCTGAGATGGGAAGTGACCCAAATGGAGCATGTGTTATGTTACACTAACTCAGTATTTAGGATTAATAGACTAGGAAAGACTCTGGAGATGAGAGCAGTTAATGAGAAAAATAAAAGTAAATTAGGACATGTAAGATATTTTGAGAACTTGATTTGGAGCAGTGGAAGTGAATCAGAGGGATGAGAGAAACAAAAGATCATAGACTAGAAAGATCCAACTTTCTGACTCAATTTCATAAAAAGCAGCTTATTCATCCCTATAAAACCCTAGGTGTCTGTTTGTGCTGTTCCTACAAACTTACAACATCCCCTCATTGATAAGATACAGGAGAGAAAGCAACCAAAGTAGATCATTTTTGCCATAATACATGAGCAGCCATCAGATAAGGATGATAAAATTTCCTTAAGAAAACCGATGCTCAAAACATCCTTCTTTCAAGGAACCCTCCCATTCCCATGGGCAGGAAGAATGGAGCAGGCCATTCATCAACTAACATTTTGTGAGCCTTTTGCCACAAAATCTGAATAAAATAATCTTTGGATTTATCCAGTTAGGTGGCCATTATGACGTTCATTTAAGAACGTCCTGCCAGAGGCTGCAAGTTGACATTGGCTATATGATGGGCGTAGAAGCCACAGAAGCAGCCTGTGTGTAGGGCCACAGAGTTTTGGAAAGCCTCCATATGTAAAATAGATAGGGGAAACCAGACATTTTTAAAAAGTTAGAAAGGAAGCCAACTAGTGCAGGAATCTCATAACAATTTTTTGTCATTAAGAAAAGTATTACCATGGATCATATTTACTTTGTATAAACTTTACTGCAAAGACCATTACATAGTGCACAGAATAGAAATAAAATTTAAAAGAGATATAAAGCTCTTTTGGTTCAATTTCTCACTTAAGTAGAAATGCTGTGCATGAGATTTCTAATGGGCTAGTGGGCATCAGCTTCAATCATCTCACTGAGCAATGAACTGTCTGCTTCCAGGGCAAATGCATTCGATTTGCCATTGTTGCTATTCAGTTGCTAAGTCATGTCTGATTCTTTATGACCCCAAAGACATCAGCAAGACAGACTCCTCTGTCCTTTGCTATTGCTCAGAGTTTGCTCAAATTCATGTTCATTGAGTCAGTGACGCTATCTAACCTTATCTTATCTTCTACAATCCCCTTCTCATTTCACCTTCAATCTTTCCTGATTTCGAACCAGTCAGGTTCAAACTGGCTCTATGCCTGGTTCTGTTACTTTCTGACTCACATACAGGTTTTCAGGAGACAGGTGAGGTGGTCTGGTATTCCCCTCTTTAAGAATTTTCCAATTTGTTGTGATCCACATAGTCAAAGGCTTTACCATAGTCAATGAAGCAGAAGTAGGTGTTTTCTTGGAATTCCCTTGCTTTCTCTGTGATCCAATGAGTGTTGGCAATTTGATCTCTGATTCCTCTGCCTTTTCTAAACCCAGCTTGTACCTCTGGAAGTTCCCAGTTCACATACTGCTGAAGCCTAGCTTGAAGGATTTTGAGCATAACCTTGTTAGCACGTGAAATGAGTACAACTGTATGGTAGTTTGAACATTCTTTGGCATTGCCTTTGTTTGGATTGGAATGAAAACTGACTTTTTCCAGTATCCTAATTCTGATGGTACCTTAAACCACATCCCTTGGACTTGCACTTATTTACAGTTCTGTTCCCTGGAGAAAACTTTTTCTATTCTATCTTCCTGACAATAACTCAAGTGAGAATTTTGTCTTAACCTCAGAGGGAAACCAATGGAGGTTGTAAAGAGAAGTGTGAAAGTGAAAGTGAAGTTGCTCAGTCATGTCTGACTCTTTGCGAGTCCATGGACTGTAGCCTACCAAGCTTCCTCAGTCCATGGGATTTTCCAGGCAAGAATACTGGAGTGGGTTGCCATTTTACACACTCAAACACCTAATATTGTTCTATTGGGTTCACCATTATATGTACTGTTTTTTTTCTTCTTTTCTTTGGACTTATCGAATAATTATTATTAAAATTTCTTCTCAGTTAGCTTACCAGTTATATATGATTTAAAAAAAGATCTTCACAATCAAGATAATCATGATGGTGTGATCACTCATCTAGAGCCAGACATCCTGGATTGTGAAGCCAAGTGGGCCTTAGAAAGCATCACTACGAACAAAGCTAGTGGAGGTGATGGAATTCCAGTTGAGCTGTTTCAAATCCTGAAAGATGATGCTATGAAAGTGCTGCACTCAATATGCCAGCAAATTTGGAAAACTCAGCAGTGGCCACAGGACTGGAAAAGGTCAGTTTTCATTCCAATCCCAAAGAAAGGCAATGCCAAAGAATGCTCCAACTACCACACAATTACACTCATCTCACACGCTAGTAAAGTAATGCTCAAAATTCTCCAAGCCAGGCTTTAGCAATCCGTGAACCATGAACTCCCTGATGTTCAAGCTGGCTTTAGAAAAGGCAGAGGAACCAGAGATCAAATTGCCAACATCTGCTGGATCATGGAAAAAGCAAGAGAGTTCCAGAAAAACATCTACTTCTGCTTTATTGACTATGCCAAAGCCTTTGACCTGTCTCTTATACACATCTAGATGTGTATAAGAGACAGCCACTAGAGGGAGGGGAGGGAAAGCACAACATAGGCAATGACTTGATTTTGCTTTGCTTTATTTTGATTCTATTTATTAATATTTAAGAACAACTTAAAATTTATTAAAAAAAAAACAAGAATTCAGCTTACATTGTCTCCTACAAATTCTGTCATTTACTAGAAGTGTAATTTTTGATAAGCTAGTCCGCAGCATTTGCATCTTTAAATGGAGATATTATTACCTATGGGATTTCTTTGGAAGGAATGATGCTAAAGCTGAAACTCCAGTACTTTGGCCACCTCATGTGAAGAGTTGACTCATTGGAAAAGACTCTGATGCTGGGAGGGATTGGGGGTACATCATGAGAAACGCTGGGCTGGAAGAAGCACAAGCTGGAATCAAGATTGCCGGGAGAAATAGCAATAACCTCAGATGTGCAGATGACACCACCCTTATGGCAAAAAGTGAAGATGAACTAAAAAGCCTCTTGATTAAAGTGAAAGAGGAGAGGGAAAAAGTTGGCTTAAAGCTCAACATTCAGGAAACGAAGATCATGGCATCTGGTCCCATCACTTCATTGGAAATGGATGGGGAAACAGTGGAAACAGTGTCAGACTTTACTTTTGGGGGCTCCAAAATCACTGCAGATGGTGACTGCAGCCATGAAATTAAAAGATGCTTACTTCTTGGAAGAAAAGTTATGACCAACCTAGATGCATATTGAAAAGCAGAGACATTACTTTGCCAACAAAGGTCCATCTAGTCAAGGCTATGATTTTTCCAGTGGTCATGTATGGATGTGAGAGTTGGGCTGTGAAGAAAGCTGAACACTGAAGAGTTGATGCTTTTGAATTGTGGTGTTGGAGAAGACTCTTGAGAGTCCCTTGGACTGCAAGGAGATCCAACCAGTCCATTCTGAAGGAGATCAACCCTGGGATTTCTTTGGAAGGAATGATGCTAAAGCTGAAACTCCAATACTTTGGCCACCTGATGCGAAGAGTTGACTCATTGGAAAAGACTCTGATGCTGGGAGGGATTGGGGGCAGGAGGAGAAGGGGATGAGAATGGATGATATGGCTGGATGGCATCACGGACTCGATGGACGTGAGTCTGAGTGAACTCTGGGATTTGGTGATGGACAGGGAGGCCTGGCATGCTGCGAGTCATGGGGTCGCAAAGAGTCGGATGCGACTGAGCGACTGAACTGAACTGAACTGAACTGAAGTGTATGAATGCTACTTAATATAAAACTGAACTGTATGTTATGAAAGTTTAAAAAATAACGTTAAGTAGGTGTTTTTTTTGCTGCGCTGCTGTCTCAGTGTCTCTCCAGTTACAGCGAGGGGGCCCTTCTCTCGTCTTGGTGCCTGGGCTCCTCTCTGTGGTGGCCTCTCCCATTGTAGAGTGTGGGCTCCAGGGGACCCAGGCTGCAAAAGCGGCAGCTCATGGACTCCTCGTGGGCTCATTAGTTTCATTTCCTGGGCTCTGGAGCCCCGCAGGCTCAGTAGTTGTGGTGCACAGGTCTAGCTGCTTTGGGGTACATGGAACTCTCCTGGATCAGAGAGAGAGTCCCCTGCACTGGCAGGTGTCCTCTCCCACCAAGGAAGCCTGAAAGTTATTTTTTTTAAAGTGGGATATTTTTATTACCAACTTGTGTTAAACTTTACATTTAATCTGAAACTGTGTCTGAAATGTATAATTATTTTATGATGTATTATCTTCATTCTTTAAGTGTTTTTTTAATTTTTTTTTGTCATGCAGCTTTTCTTTTCATGGTGAACAGACTGCTCTGTGACCCCACCCACCATGTTCCTTATTTCCTTGTATTTATGCCTCATGTAACCCCCTGTCCTTGAGAAGGAACTGGATCTGTGGTTGTCTGTAACCAGTAGCCTGTATCTGAGATAATGGTTTCATGTTTGTGTTCCATAGGCTGTAACCTCCATCTTGCTAGCTGACCTTCTCCCTTGCTGGCTTTGATAAAGCAAGTTGCTTCCTGGAGGGACAGGGAGGCATGAACCACATGGCAATGAATTTGGGGTGGCCTCCAGCCCAACACCAGCTTGAAGCTCAGGTGCTCAGTCCAAAACCCAAAAAGAGATGAATTCCTTTAGAAACCACGTGAGTGAGCAGATCCATCCCCAGGTGAGCCCTCGGATAAGACTCCAGCCCTGGCTAAGACTGTATTGTAGTCTCATGAGACTCCAGAGTCTCTGTTTGTGGGTGTGTGTACTTAACCTGCAGGAGATAGGATGATGGTATTTTATGTATAAGTGAAATTTTGTTATTGCTTAAAGGCACTATAAATAAAAACACCATTGAGTAGTTGCCCTGGAGATTGATGTGAGCTGAAAACTTTTAAAGCCTTTCCGAGGGTGAATTTCTGACCTTTGTCAGTTAGATTAAGAGAAATTGTAAAGGTTGGTTCTCATTCTGGGCATTAAACAAGAATGAATAATGTTGTATAGTATTATTACAGCCCAGAGCACTAAGGTTCATGTTGGATCTTTTAATGCACACAACAAAACCAAAATATCATTCCTTTCAATCTCTTTATGTTCATTTAAAAAACAGATGTCCAGTATGCTACTTCTGTAACTGTTGGAACAATGTAAATCTAAGAACTCTAATTAGGAGGTAATGCGGACTAGTGTGACAGAGAAAACATATAACCTTGTCAGAGCCTAGATGCCCAGGATCAACCATGTGAGTCAGCCCTGAGCAATGAATAGAGTTGGCTCTGGGAGACGTTGGGACGGATCTGTGAGATGCCCAGGTCACATTTTAGTCCAGTCGGGGAAGCTGCAAGTTGAAACTTGTGGCCTAAGATTATAGAGTTTTACACTTTCTGCTGCTGTCACCTTTTTCTTCGCAGCCAGTGGTGTCTCATTCTGCAGTGGTTTTTCTTTGTCTTGTCTAATCCAAACGTATCTGAACCGAGATCTAGAAACAGCTCAATTGTCAATTAATAGCTATTAATCTCTTACCATTTAGTCCTGTAAATTTACTTAAACCATTGAATGAATGTCCATCCCTGGAATACTACATTGAGAATTAATATGTTAATTAATCCAACTTTTGAAAGGTATAGTACTAAATGAGTTATTATTAGAAATATTTGCAAAAAAAGAAATATTTGCACAAGTGAGCAAGTGCACTAGACTATTGCATAAGGTTATTTTAAAGTCTCCGTGTGGAAAGACTAATATCAGTATTAGTCTGTTGGTCCCTTAGATATTAATAAGCTCAACCATCATTTATCTTCATTAAGATCTTAAGTTTGTTTTTGAGATTTAGATCAGATACCCACTTGACCCTCATAATCTTTCTAAAAATCAGTCTAAGAACTGAGAGGTAATTTTTTTTCAAATAAATTTTTCATAATAGTTTTACTTTTCTTAGCAAGGAGTTTTAAAAATGTGTCTATTTGTTTATATTTTCAATATTGGGTCCTTGGTGATATAGTTTTTTCCCCACAGTATCAGCACAAAACTAAAGCTACAGGTTGAATAACTGAACGAAGGAAAAAATAATCATTTAGAACTGCTGATCCAAGACTGGTCATTCTAAGAATCTGAGTATGCCTTTTTTGTAGCTCGAAGGCTTCTTAATTCTTATAAAGTGGGGAAGAAATTAGTTGGGTTTCTGAAGTCAAATCAGCTGGTAGGGTTCCTTTTTTGCTTTTTTTTGTGGATGTGTGTTTTGGAGTGAATATTTGAGGAAAGATAAAGCAGTGAGTAAGACCTGGGTTCAGTTCCTGGGTTGGGAAGATCCACTGGAGAAGGGAAGGGTTACCCACTTCAGTATTCTGGCCTGGAGAATTCCATGGACTGTATAGTCCATGGGATCACAAAGAGTCAGACACGACTGAGCAACTTAAACTTTCACTTTTCAAAGCAGTGAGTGTGGTCATCGGGAAGAGAAAAATGGAGAAGCACCATGGGTGACCCCAGCCTTGGAAATAGGGGTCTCCATACCTAGAAGACAAGTTGTTGACACGTGGCTAACAGAAACTGTTACATCCTTGCTGAGTGATAGCAAAAAGCAGGCTTGGCAAGCAATTACAGATTCTCAATGAAAAGATGAACTAGACCTTTATAATTATCCAAAATATGCAGAAATCCAAGACAATAAAGGAAATAGTAAAAAAAAAAAAAAAAAAAAAAAAGCTAACAAATAGTAA
>SJYT01013216.1:144714-162932 GCA_006410635.1 Cephalophus harveyi | reverse complement strand
CTCCAACACCACAGTTCAAAAGCATCAATTCTTCGGCACTCAGCTTTCTTTATAGTCCAACTCTCACATGTATACATGACTGCTGAAAAAACCTTAGCTTTGACTAGATGGACCTTTGTTGACAAAATAATGTCTGTCTCTTATACACATCTAGATGTGTATAAGAGACAGAAAAATAATAAAGTAGGTAAACATTGCTATCTAGGAAAACTTTAAAAAGAGAGAAAAATATATATGACTGCAAGGGTGACACATGAGCTCAGACAGTAGAGGCATAAAAAATGTATGTATGAAACTTGATTTCAACAACTTATTCAGTATAAATTTAATAAAGGTGGATAATTTTTAATAAAATGATAGACTCAAATATAATTTGATTAAACTAAATAGTTAATAAAATATAAATGGTATTAAAATTAACTTTTTACTCCTCCACTTTCAGATATAGCAAAAGTCATCAGGTTAAGCTGGTTTTATATAAAAATTTCACTAAAGCTTTCGAAAAGAACCTTTGTGTATTGTAAGTAACCAGGTGATTCCCAAACTAGTGAGCTTTATAGAAACAGAGTATAATGATGTGTTATGAAATAAGGTACCATGGAAAGTGGGTTTTTAAAATAATTTATAATTAAAAAATATAATCCAGAAGTTAACATTTTGAAGTTAAACAGTTAACATATTATTTCTTGAAATAGATGTAGAAAATGTATTTGGTAAAATGCAGGAGAACCTGGTTTGATCCCTGGATGGGAAGATTGCCTGGAAAAGGGCATGGTTAACCACTCCAGTGTTCTTGCCTGGAGAATTCCACAGACAGAGGAGCCTGGTGGGCTACAGTCCATGGAATTGCAAAGAGTTGGACATGACTGAGTGACTTTCACTTCACTTTACTTCAGTCAGGAATTCAGCAATACATGAACCGTGAACTCCCTGATGTTCAAGCTGGTTTTAGAAAAGGCAGAGGAACCAGAGATCAAATTTACTCAAGACTGTACAAGAGAACCTAGCCAAAGCAATCACACACACACACACACACACACATGTTTGTGGGATGTTTGGGATAACAGATTAAAAAAGAAAACCTCTTTATTCTTAATTAGATTTTCTGTGTTTTAAAGTTTGAAATTTAAAATAAAGCATATAAATTTATTTGGCATTTAGACAAATATCAAGAAAGAGAAATTTGGTAACTTTTCTATAAACCATAAATGACCAAATTTATTTTAAAAAAGAAATTAATACTTCCAAAGTAATATATTGATAAAAAATATAATAGTCATAGCATGAATTCTAAGAAAGTTATATAAATCTGTATGGAGAAAAACTGATGTAAGGTGATGAAGAGGATGATCTAATACATGATTATACTTCAGACTTTGTCATGAAGAACTTTATCCCCACCAAATATTTAACTTCAATGCAGTTTCAAGAAAAAGGGTTACAAGAGATATTTTGGAAAACTACTAGAAAAGAAGTCCTTCCAATGTCTATAAGAAAAAAAAATTATGACCAAAATAATCTGAGACAGATATAAAGGAGTCAGGAAGGGGAATTTGCTTTAAACATCAAAGCATGACAATCTACTGAAATTAAACAGAGTGGAACAGTAGATAATTCAGTGGAGCAAAACCAAGGTTCCAGAAATACACTCCAGCTTGTACTTGTCCTGTGTATATAGTGACAGCACCACGTCAATTTTGTAGAACAATGTATTATAAATGAGACATAGAGTCATTATTATAATATCATCATGGTATCATGATGTTCATACTATGTATGAAGCAGCTCTCTCAGACCTCTTATTAGGGCACTAACCCCATGCATGAGGTCTCTGCCTTTGTGACCCATTATCTTCCAAAGGCCCCAGCTCCAACACCATCACCTTGGGGTTAGTATTTCAGCCTATGGATTTTGGCAGGACCCAAGCATTTAGACCATAGCAAACACTGTGTCACTTGCCCACTCTTACAGTTTATGAACTTCCTCTGGATTTCTATCAGAATAGGATGCTTCTACACCCTGGGTTTGCTCATCTCATCTGATGATTGCTGGTGCCCTGTGTCCTCCATATAAGTCTCTATTAATTGTGGAGTGTTGAGTGATTTTTCTAAGAATCACCTTGCTGGATGGACTAAGCTCCCACTTCTTCCAACCGCAGAATTGTAGGTGTTTGAAGTTTCTTCCATGCAAAAGTGACCCTAAACATCTCAAGGAAAGTGTGGAAGGATTCCGCGCAAATATCTCTCTTACCTGAGCCTCAGCCTCTCATGGATAGTACGAAAATAAAGATGTCTTTTCTGCATAAATCTTAAGGTAATTGTGGGGATCCAATTAAGTAATGCAGATAACAGTACTTTGAAATCCATCAGTTGGGTACAAATGTATTATGAGGCCCCAGTGTATATTTTTACATTTGGAATATATTACTTACATATAAGCTGTAATCTTCTGTCCAGTTCTAACTTTCTGCTTAAGGTTAGGCCTTACCAAAGTTAAAATAATTACATTCACAAATGAAAACACTTTCCCCTGATGTTCAATCTCTCACACTGGGCCCATTTACCCATCACTCCTACAAAAATTCTTTTGGCTTTTAGAATCATTTTTAAAAGCCATAAAAGCTCTCACACAAATCATGCAAAACTCTTGTTCTGACAACATAAATGTCCCATGCATCGAAAAACACATTAAAATTATCCAAGCAGCTATGCAGATGTACCCAGCAGAGAAGATGTCTTTAAAAGGAAATTTTACTGATAAGGAGCCCCCTCAGCAGTAAAGGGCATGGTGCTCTGACCTTCTGAGGTGGGCGAGTCCCACAGAGCAGGGCCAAAGCTGCTGGAAGGTTTGCATAATGACGGGATCCAGGAAGGCCAGTGTCTAGGCCACGTGTGGGGGCAGAAGAGGGCAAGTGTGGTGTAACGCTCGTCCTGCTCTCACACTGTGGTGTGAAGATTTCAAGTTTAGGAAAATAATCACCCTTTCAACTGTACTTTTCAATTTTATTTTTAATTTTGTATTGAAGTATTAGCTAATTAACAGTGTAGAGATAGTTTCAGGTGGACAGCAAAGGGACTTGGCCATTCATATGGCTGGATCCATTCTCCCCCAGACTCCCCTCACTTCCAGGCTGCCACGTCACATTGAGCAGAATTCCCTGTGCTGCACAGTAGATCCTTGCTGGTTATCCATTTAAAATATAGCAGAGTGTTTATGTAAATCCCAGACTTCCTAAATGTCCCTTCCCCACATTCTTCCCCCGCCCCCGGCACCCTGGTAACTCTAAGTTCATTCTCTAAGTCACTGAGTCTGTTTCTGTTTTGTAAATATGTCCATTTGTATTAATATAGTTTCTTTTTAGATTATGCATATGATAAATGTAATATGATATTTCTCCTTCTCTGTCTGCCTTACTTCATTCAGTATGAAAATCTCTAGATCCATCCTTGTTGCTGCAAAGGGCACCATTTTATTCTATTTTAGTTTTTGTAAATATGTCCATTTGTATTAATATAGTTTCTTTTTAGATTATGCATATGATAAATGTAATATGATATTTCTCCTTCTCTGTCTGCCTTACTTCATTCAGTATGAAAATCTCTAGATCCATCCTTGTTGCTGCAAAGGGCACCATTTTATTCTATTTTAGTTCTCTATATTCTTGATTTTCAAACTGATACACTTTAACATTGGCTCAATGTAAATTTTTGGCAGCTTTTTTTTTTTTTTTTCTGTATCCAAACAGAAACCCTGGAGATGGACACGGTCATCCTACAATCCTCTTGATTTCTTGTGCAGATCTGACTGTATCCACGCTTGGCTTTGTCACATATGCACATGATACTCATCTGTGTATAAGTCCATATATCCATGTATAAGTGAACAGGTATCATGTTTCACCATAAAACCCGGATCAAGAAACATGTTGCCTCAATACCACTCAATGTTGTCCTTATTTTACAGCTTGGTATTGTAAAACATGTTATCAGTTGAAAATTAGATACACAGTAAATTAAAATTTGAAGAAAAATGACATAGAATGCTTTGTTCTTAAGGAATTCAAAGAATACTAAATACTTTGATGGTACGACATATTTGTATGAGTCAGAGGGGTGTGTGTGTGTGTGTGTGTGTGTCTGTCTGTCTGTCTATGAACTCAGTCGAATTTCCAACTCTGCAATTCCATGAACTGTAGCCCACCAGGTTCCTCTGTCCGAGGAATTTTCCCGGCAGCAATACTAGAGTGGGTTGCCGTTTCCTAATCCAAGAGATGGGTCAGCAATATGTGCAAACAGATTAACAGTGGAAAACATCATCAATATTTATTTACAAACATATTATTTGAACTTACTGTTGAAATTCTCTTTGCTCCCTTTGAACCCTGTACATTGTCTAGCATCGTATGTTCTGCACTATATTCAGTTTGTTTAAGCACAGTGGGTTCTGTAGCACCTAATATGCAGTATGGGTGGGGTAAATGGTTAATACATGAAGACCCTAAGGGTTAGATATAAATTAAATTAAAAACTCAATAGTTTATTAATTAACAAGCCACACCTAGTGTGTTTCTTCTGTCAGTTTGCAAGTTTCTAGTCTATTGATTGTTATTAGAAAGCCTTTGCCAGTGTCTCTTTAAACTTCTGTCACATGAAAGAGTTCAGTGACATGGCCATTATTGTAATGTGATAATTGAATCTCATGCAACATGTTTTAAGGGTGAAACATTACAAATATACGTGTTTTGTTTGGACTTCCTTTTCTCAAAGCTAACTGAAGTATCTCTGATCTGTTATACCAAATAACAGAAATCTGTTATACCAAATAATCTGTTCCAATACCCTGGCATTTATTTTAGGAAAGAGCCTCAGTGTGCATGTTAGGGAAAATAAACTTTCACTTTTATGATGGGACATAAGGAAATAAGTCATAAGTATTTTGTAATTAAACACATAAATGTCCTATCATATTTACATTCTCCTTTTTAAAAGATACTTTTTTGTGTAAGAATATACAGTAATAGAACTTGTTGTTCAGTCACTGTGTCCCATCTGACTTTTGTGACCCCATGGACTGTAGCCCACCCGGCTCCTCTGTCCTCCACTATCTCCCAGAGTTTGCTCAAATTCATGTCCATTGAGCTGGTGATGCTATCTAACCATCTCATCCTCTACTGCCCCCTTCTCCTTCTGCCTTCACTCTTTCCCAGCTCCAGTATTCTTGCCTGGGAAATCCCAGGGACAGAGGAGCCTAGGAGGCTACAGTCCTTGGGGTCGCAAGAGTCTGGCACAACTCAACCACCACCCAGTTGCCCATGTTCCCAGCATCAGGGTGTTTCCAGTGCCTCTGTTCTTCTTCAGGAGTTTAAAGAGTTAAAACAAATTTCTGCCTCAGAAGACAGAAATATTATAGAATGTTACTGTGCTTTCTCACATATTATTAAATTCAGTTCAGTTCAGTTCAGTTGCTCAGTCGCGTCCGACTCTTTGCAACCCCATGAATTGCAGCACGCCAGGCCTCCCTGTCCATCATCAACTCCTGGAGTTCACTCAAACTCACGTCCATCAAGTCGGTGATGCCATCCAGGCATCTCATCCTCTGTTGTCCCCTTCTCCTCCTGCCTCCAATCCCTCCCAGCATCAGGATCTTTTCAAATGAATCAGCTCTTTGCATGAGGTGGCCAAAGTATTGGAGTTTCAGCTTCAGCATCAGTCCTTCCAATGAACACTCAAGACTGATTTCCCAAGACTGATCACGCAAGACTGGTTGGATCTTATTATTATTAAATTAGTCCTCCTATTAATTACTGCTGTTGCTATACCAGCTATGTTATTTAAATAATAGCATGTATGTAAAGAAAAGCCAATAATATACAGCAATATAAATTTCAAATGAAGTCTTATTTTTCATACTTTTAATTTAACAACATGCATGCCTGCATGCAAAGTCACTTCAGTCGTGTCTGACTTTGTGCGACTGTATAGAGTGTAGCCCACCAGGCTCCTCCATCCATGGGATTCTCCAGGCAATAATACTGGAGTGGATTGCCATGCCCTGCTCTGAGGGAATTTAATAGCACATATAATTATTTATTATATATTAAACTATTAGGGTTATCTTGTATATTGTGAGATTATTATGCTTGTATCCATGCTCAGTCATTCAGTCATGTCTGACTCCATGGACTGTAGCCCATCAAGCTCCTCTGTCCATGGGATTCTCTAGACAAGGATATTGGAGTGGCTGCCATTTCCTCCTTCTTCAGATCTTCCCCACCCAGGGACCGAACCCGAGTCTCCAGTGTCTCCTGCATTGGCAGGTGAACTCTTTACCACTGAGCCATGTGGGAACCCAGCATGAGATTATTAATATCCATTCATTTACTTGTGCTTTGTGCCAAATTTTCTGAGGCTTGAAATGACGTAGTTTTCTTCTGAGGAGTGTTCTGCTGGGTGCTCAGGGCAGCTACCAAGAAAGGACACATTCAGCCTAAATGAGGTGCCTGGTATTTTTCAGACTTTCCCATTAGAATTAAAATGCCTACCAAGTGTGCCTGAGGATCAAGTGTGTCTGTAAGTCCTGAAAGTTTCCCTTTCTTTTTATGTGTCCAGACTCTAGACAAAACGAGCAAACTGTGCTTTTCAAATTAAAAAAAAAAAAAAAAAACTCTCTAAATCTTGGAGATTTAGAGAGTTAACATATTGTTTTAAAAAATCTGAGCTGGAAATAAAATCATATTTTCATTTGCTTTATTGAGATTTATAAAAATAATATTGGATTCAGACAATTGAAATTTGTTTTCTTTATCTGGGATTCCTGGTGATAATAAGCTTTTACATTGGTAGAACACGTTAATTTGCAAAGTACTACATTTCAACAATAGCATCTTATCCTCTAGTCAAGCCCTTCTCCTGAGGACAACAGGGCAAATATTTAATATTCTAATTGTGCAGGAAAATAAGGTTCAGTGAAGTGCAGCGGCATGCGTGACATGGTTTGTAGTTACGGTTCAACTGTGCAAAAAGTGAATGTGACTCTTCATCTTGTCTGGAGAAGGAAATGGCAACCCACTCCAGTATCCTTGCTGGGAGAATTCCATGGATGGAGGAGCTTGGTGTGCTGTAGTCCATGGGGTTGCAAAGAATCAGCTAAGAGAGAATGACTAACACTTTGCTCTTATCAGTCAGTCAGTTCAGTCTTTCAGTCGTGTCCGACTCTTTGTGACACCATGAACCGCAGCACACCAGGCCTCCCTGTCCATCACCAACTCCTGGAGTTTACTCAAACTCATGTCCATTAAGTCGGTGACGCCATCCAGCCATCTCATCCTCTGTCGTCCCCTTCTCCTCCTGCCCTCAATCTTTCCCAGCATCAGGTGCTGGGTCCAGCCCCCGCAGGATCCAGGGAAACCTGAAATCGGTGTCGGCGATTGTGATTGATTTAGAGATAAGGAAAGAATGTTGTAGATAAGAAAATAGAGGAGAGAAAAAAAGAGGCTGATGTTCCTTGGTTTATACAGAAAATCAATAAAGCCTCAAGACAAGAGACTTGCACCGTCTATGTAAGGCCACAGGTGCCCTCCCAGTCTCCCAAGGGAATGAAGGCACAGGGCGCCTTCCCGTTCAGGTCTTAGAAACCCAGGCAAATAAGTAGACACAGTGGACCGCTGTACTCCAGATGGGAACTAGCCTGAAAGAGAGAGTAAGAGGAAAATGATTGACATGAGGAGATCAAGCTGCTTTAATGAGTGAGATCCATAGCTTTATTTTTAAACGGTACTTATATACTTTTTTTGTACATAGAGGGAAATGAAAGATGCAAGGTCATACAGAATCAGCCCAACATTCCAGCAGTTTTGCCCTTATTGAAACCAGGATTTTTCTGCATACCTTTTCCACAAATGATGTTGTGTACATCACAGTATCTTCTGGCTTGGAGGCCTGTGAACATTTTATGACCCTCTTTTGATAAAGCCTGCTCAACTAGAAAACTTATTTTCCCTCAAAGTGTTTTTTCTTTATATTTCTAATCTATGTCAGCCTCAGAAAAATGCCAAACAGAGTTATGTTTTTTCACAGAGCAAAGATGCAATGAGTTACAAGAACGAACCAATTAGCTCAAAAGTCTGATATGGTTAAATTCAAGGCTACACTTGTTTTTCTTACATTCTCACTATGTTGACTAATGCACTCCCAGGTGCACAGTGGATAAGAGATATGGGAACTTAGCAACAAGCATTGGCCCAATAATGAAATCCTACACCAGCACTACTCTAATAACTTTTAACTCTTTGAAAGGCTCTATATTTTAGGCTTTTCATGCCTCTCACAGTTGGGGGGCTATAAATAATCACATGCGTAGCTGTAAGAGTCTGGATATACCTGCCAAGCAAGCTAGAATGCTAACAGAGGGGGTTTGATTTGGAATATTCCTCTCACGTCCAGGAGACTTATTAGCTATAGCCCTAAGTTGATTTTCTCCAGAGAAAGGTGGTCAGGGTTAGCCCCCTGTTAATGTCAGAGGAATTGGTGAAAGTCATGAAACGGTAAAACAGACAGATTCTGGTTTTGGGGTGGATGCTTGAGAAAGCCTAGGGAGTCCCTTGAGTTCTGAAGCCTTGCTTAAGAGTTCTCTTCCACATGAACTTTGCCATGGGTGGGATCTCCCGTGCTGGCTCCTGGCAATCAGGGTCTTTTCCAATGAGTCAGCTCTTCACATCAGATGGCCAAAGTACTGGAGTTTCAGCTTCAACATCAGTCCTTCCAATGAACACCCAGGGCCGACCTCCTCTAGGATGGACTGATTGCATCTCCTTGCAGTCCAAGAGACTCTCAAGAGTCTTCTCCAACACCACAGTTCAAAAGCATCAATTCTTCGGCACTCAGCTTTCTTTATAGTCCAACTCTCACATGTATACATGACTGCTGAAAAAACCTTAGCTTTGACTAGATGGACCTTTGTTGACAAAATAATGTCTCTGCTTTTTAAAACTGATATTATCTTACTGTATTTTTGTGTTGTTTTAAACACTTTTGTTGTTGTTATTGTTCCATCGCTAAGTTGTGTCCGACTCTTGTGACCTCATGAACCACTGGAGTGGGTAGCCATTTCTTTCTCCAAGGAGTTTTCCTGACCCAGGGATTGAACCTGTCTCCTGCATTGGCAGGCGGGTTCTTTACCACTGAGCCACCTGAGAAGCCACCTATCATGTTAACTCAGTTTCTTTTGACAAATGCTCACTCTTTCATCTGCCTAAACAGACCTCTGAGTGCAGACAAGGGTCACGTGGGATGAGGGTAAATCGTGAGCTCCTAGGAGTGGTGGGCAGGGCCTCTGGGTCCTCATGCCTTGCAAGGCCAGTTCCTCTACACCTCTCACATCCCATATTGCGTGTGTCGGAGAAGTTCACTTTGGGCCTGTACTTTCTTGGATTCGCTCACAAGACCTCTGCATTTGGTTGCTGCCCCATAGCTTCCCTTCCCTTTTCCTCTGCCTCTGCCCAGGAAGGTTCCAGACTTCCTTCTCTGCCTAAGGACCGGTCAGCTTCCCTTTGTCCTCCTGTGTTACTGTTTATTTGAAAACCACTCTCAGATGTCTGAGATTTTCACATGACACAAAGAAAATTATCTGGAACCTGGAAGATCATTTTCCCTCTTAACAAACTGACTTTAGATTTCTCTTTAGGGTGACTGAAAGTTAAGCTTAGGAGTATTTCCAAATTGAACAACAGAGTCAGTGTATGGTATTGACTCACTTGGTGGGAAGCCATAGTAGTCCTGATTTTAAATGAAATCCAAAAGAATGAGCTTAATAACATCAAATGATCTTAGCCTGTTAACTTTTCAGAGAACACTTAACTAGCAAATGGCAAAACCACAGAAATATCGCCCTCACAAGCAAAATTTCTGATACTTCCTCTTGGATTACATATTTTGTTTCCTTTTCTACATTGTGTTCCTTACAAAAAGCATCATAGATGGTTACAAATTCTTGCTTTCTAGAGCATGAACACCCACATGGTAACAGTGGAAGTGGGGTGGTTAAACACATCTCTCTCAAAATGGTAAAAAATTTTATTTTTTTTTAACAGTAGGTAAGTGTTTTAATCACTGCATGTTACATCCATCTGATGTAGATAAGAACTCTATTTTTATAATGTCTTTAAATATTCCCCAAGTATTTGCTGTGCTGTGCTTAGTCACTCAGTTGTGTCTTAACTTTGTGACCCCATGGACTGAAGCCCACCAGGCTCTTCTGTCAATGGGGATACTCCAGGCAAGAATACTGGAGTGGGTTGCCATGCCCTCCTCCAGGAGATCTTCCCAACCCAGGGATCAAACCCAGGTCTCCCACATTGCAGGCAGATTCTTTACTAATCTGAGGCATCAGGGAAGGCCATTCCCTAAGTATAGCTATAATTAATTGTTAACGCCTGTAGAATCCATCTGACTTCTGCATCCAGATAACCCTGGATTATGGGATAGAGGGAGCTTTTCCAAGTCACCTGATTCTAATGCAGAATCATGAGCCAGTTGTTTCCCCTGAATATGCAATATCATAGATTTCTATCGATTAACATTAAGTGCCAGGAGTTTCTCTCTGCCTATCTCATACACAGATACACAGTTTTTGTTAGCAGCCAGTTTAGCTGTCACCTAAATTGACTCCAGGGGAAACAGAATGCTCTCAGCTAAGAAAAACTTGACTGTGATTTCACTAAGAAAAGCAATGAACACATATCTTTTGGGAATGACATGCATTTAAAGATGTCATCTTCCTGATATGATTGTGAATTGTCATCAGATAAGAACATCCATGCTAACAGATGTTAGCTCAGAGACAGAGCTAACTTTTTTTGTTTTTAGAAAGAAACTGTGCTACCCAGAGAGAGATTTTTCTCTGGAGAATTAATACTAATCAGGTATTTACTAAAGACTGATTGATTGCCTAAGTCACTGCAATAAGCTACCTGAAAAACAGAAGGTGTTCCAGGTAATCCTGGTATATCAGCCCATGAGTGTGTTTAGTGCTTGGAACAGAGGAGCCTGGCAGGCCATAATCCATGGGGTCGCAGAGTTGGACACAACTGAAGCACCTGAGCATGCACTTGAGATTTATGGGGATGGAGGGAACTTGAAAGAATGCCTGAAATTTAGACTGCATGATAATTCATAATGTCTTTGAACTTATTTCTGAAATATTATATGTACAAGATGCCAGGTGAAGAGCATATGGTGACTCATGAGTGCAAAACATGAAAATTTGATTTTTATTTTCATTATACATATCGCATGCCTCATTTATTTTAAAATTTTGTTTACTTTCTGAGTTAGTAATGTATTCACATGGTTGCAAACCTCAAAAGTGTGGTTGAGTATTGAGTGAAAACCGTTTATCTCACTAGCAACTGGTATCCACCAAATTTTTTTCCTAAAGGCTACTGCTGCTACTGCTGCTAAGTCGCTTCAGTCGTGTCCGACTCTGTGCGACCCCACAGATGGCAGCCCACTGGGCTCCGCCATCCCTGGGATTCTCCAGGCAAGAACACTGGAGTGGGGTGCCATTGCCTTCTCCAATGCATGAAAGTGAAAAGTGAAAGTGAAGTCGCTCAAGTCGTGTCTAACTCAGCGACCCCATGGACTGCAGCCTACCAGGCTCCTCCGTCCATGGGATTTTCCAGGCAAGAGTACTGGAGTGGGGTGCCATTGCCTTCTCCGAAAGGCTACTAACATTAATGAAAATTTAGTGTGTTCTCATATAATTAATATGTTTATATAGAAATACATTCTCATATATAGTAAAATTATATACATGTATATATAATTTTTACCTGTTTAAAAATTAGAAGAAATAGTATCATGTTCTTTTGAATCATAGTGTTTCAATTAGTTATTATTTTTTTAAATATTTATTTATTTATTTGGTTGTGGCAGGTCCTAATTGAAGCACATGGGATCTTTAGCTGTGTACTCTTAGCTATGGCATGCAAATTCTTACTTGTGGCATGTAGGGTCTAGCTCCCTGACCAGTGCTGAAACCCAAGCCCGTTGCGCTGGGAGCACAGAGTGTTAGCCAGTGGAGCGCCAGGGAGGTCCCTCGATGAGTTCTTCTTGGAGAACATCCTTTTTTCACATGAACTGCTCTCATTCTTCTCAGTAATTCTTGCCTGGAGAATCCCATGGACAAAGAGTGGGAAGAGCATAAAATCGCTTGGTATGATTGACCTCTTGATAAACATTTTGGTTTCCAGTTTTCTGCTACTGCAAATAATGGTGCAGTGAATAGCACACTCTATCTCTGTATACACACAGTGTGTGTGTGTGTGTGTGTGTGTGTGTGTGTGTGTATCTTTTCTCCATACATTTGCAATCATACTTATACCACTGGGCAGTGTTTACATTCTTGTCTTTCTCTTGCCTGTCTCTTGGTTGTCTTGTCTTGTCTTGGTTGTTGTCTTGTCTTTCTCTTGTCTGTCTCTCTGGTTGGTAAAGTTCAGTACCCACTTTTGCATGTTGATTGTGAAGCTGCAATAGCATGGCGTTCTTATAAAGTTCATAACTATGAAGTACTTAATAAGTAGTATTAGTCATCATAATTAATATGCATGATGGAGAATTATTCAGCAAGTATGTTTACTTTTCTTGACAGTAGCACAAGCCTGAAAATGTGTTAGAAGAATTAATTTAAAGCAGAATTTGAGAAATTTTCAGAGCTTGAGTTTATTCTAGTCTCACATGTATATTGAGTTCTTCCCAAAGTTTTTCCAGATTACTGTTTAATTTGTGATCTTTTGTATTAGAGAGACCACCTTACTTATGTCTTTATATGGTGGCATTCATTCTCAAGGAATTCGAATCTGGAGGGTTTTTTTTTTTTTTCCCCCTGTTCTTGAGTGAAATAAGGATTTATCTACTTCATGTTTGATGCTAAGTATTTAGGTAAGTAGTTTCTGAATTTGGCCCTCACTTTTCTGAGATGTACAGGTAGTTAAAATGGGAAATACTAAACAGAATTTTTTTTAACTAAAAATGCACTAAAGAAATTGTTTCTGACCCTTCTCAGGACCATAGACTTTAAAGAATCTATTAAATTACCACTTTCCGTTTTTCAGTTTTATTTGATTGAGATGGCATAAGGTGAGTATTTGTGTGAAGAGAAAATGTGGAGGGGAAAATTAACTTGAAAAGATGACTAGTAAGAGCCTATATTTTTCAGGTCCTCCTTAATATCATCTGAGAGAAAAAATTATATCCTGAAACATACTGAAAACCAGCTAGTATGGTTTAGTCGCTCAGTCATGACCCACCAGACTCCTTTGTCCATGGGATTCTCCAGGCAAGAATTACTGGCGTGGGTAGCCACTCCCTTCTCCAGAGGATCTTTCCAGCCCAGGGATCAAACCTGAGTCTTCTGCATTGCAGGCAGACTCTTTACCATGTGAGCCACTAGGGAAGGCCTGAATTTAAAAACAAATACAAATCAAGAGAAAAAAAAAAAAAAATCTTTAATGCAAAGAGAAAGAGACGGCTCTCCTTTTTTTCCTTAGAGGTTTTCTTTGAAAATCTGTAACTGTTGGTTCTTTCTCTGCCCCTTTGAGATGTAAATCTCAAAGCCTCTTCCCAGTTTTACTGTCCAGGACCGTTTTTTCTCAAGAAAATAGTTTCTGTCTCTTTGAAATGTTCCCCATTTTGCAGTCTCTGTTGGGAGAAGAGGAGAGCTTCTGTAGGCACTGGGCTCCAAGCTACAACACTGCCTCTCCTCATAAAGATACAAAAAATTTATTTTTTCTGAAACCAATTAGCTAACAGATGGTCATCCTAATTACCAGGGGAATTGAGGACGAACTGTGCGTGACAGATGAATGCTGTTCAAACTGGAAACTAGTTATTGTTTATCTTGAGAGCATGCATGTAATGGCCTGTATCTGATTGGTGATGTAAGAAGCTGATATTTCTTTGCTTCTTCATCTCTTAGCAAACAGTCTGTGATGCACATGGCATTCTGGTTAAATGCTTATTCAATAATGCACTTGTTTTCTTTCTCTTATACCTTTCTGGGAAGTATTTACGAGGTGGAAGGAAATTTTGTTTTTAATTTTATTTCCTAGGCACTAGTCAGACTTACTAAGATTGTTAGAAGTATTTTTCAATAAATATCAGTTTCGAAAGATATATCTATATATATACACACATATATGCATGCATCTCCTGAACTTCTTTTAAGTCCATAGCTTTCTTTTTTGGGGAGAAGGAAATGGCAGCCCACTCCAGTATTCTTGCCTAGAGAATCCCATGGACAGAGGAGCCTGGTGGGCTGCTGTCCATAGGGTCTCACAGAGTCGGACATGACTGAAGCGACTTAGCAGCAGCAGCAGCTTCTTTTTTTGGTTAATGCAAGGAAACCAATTTAATCTTAAAACTCAATGGAAGATGAGATGTAGTAATTTATTTTGTTATCATTTGAAATTAAAATCTATAAAATATTTTCAAAACTTTGATATTCCCTTGACATTTAGTAAGCAAAGGCAGCTTAAGAAGTTTATTTGTAAAAATTATATAGTTTTCCTCATGTAAATTATAAGTACTGACTATATCAGGTTAATATACACATTTAAGGTCATTTTTGGCTAAATATTGCCCAATCACTCTCCAAAACTTGCATCAACTAAAAACCTAATATTTGCATATGAAAGTTTCACCAAAGATGTAATATTTAAAAAATATCTCATTTTATTAGTGACACATATATCATATATATCATATGTATATGATTTCTGTGAATTCTGCCATCAAGTTTATGATATTTTCAGATAATCAGCCCACTTTTATTATTTCTGGGACTATGGTCATAAAATCAGAATTATTTCTTCCTTAAATGCTTGGAATAACCCACCTTCTAATTAGGTTTTCCCAGTAGGTTGCTGTGCTCATTTTAAGATGTGTCCATTTAGGTAGCTGTCCATCTTTCTAGTTACCCATCAGTCATCAGCTTTTCAATAATTTCTAAGTTAATTACAAGTATCAGTTGAGTCTGGTGTAAATGTTCCAGCATGCATATCTTTAAAGTTCATCTTTTGAATGCAAACTATATATACAAAAAAAAAGTGCATATGTAAGTGTACTTTGTCTGAGTATTAACAAACACATATACTATAACCTAAACTTCTGTCAAGATATAGAAGATCATCACCACTTTGGAAATGTTCCATGTGGCTCTTCCAGGTAAATATTAATACCATCCTCACTCTCTAGAGTCAGTAACTTTCCTGATCATTTTTCTGCCACAGGTTGTTTCTGCTTTTTAGAAATGCATCTGAATGCAATGGTACAAAAAACTCCCTTTTGCATGAAGCTCCTTTCACTCAGTCTGATGTTTCTGAAATTCATTCGTGTGTATCAGTAACTCATGCCATTTGTGGTTGTTGTTTTGAATAGTTTTTATCCTATGAATAACCAGTGCTTTTATTCATTCTTGTATTGGTGGAAATCTGGGCTGCTTCCAGATTTTCTTCTTCTATTATGAATCAAGCTACTATGCATATTGTTGTGTAAGTCTTTTTGTGAACCTGTTTTCATTTCCCTAGGTAAGTCCTCGGGATACGTCTGAGTTAATAAAAAATGGCCACATCTTTTTAAAAAGTGGTTGTACCATTTTACATGCCCACTAGTAATATATGAGTTCTGCTTGTTGAAATCATCAGCAGCATCTGGTGTTATATAGTGATAGTTCACGATGGTAGTTTCAATTTCCACTTTTATAATGAATGGTAATATAATCTGTGCTTTTTTCCCGTGTTTATTGCTCATTTTAAGAACTCCTTTCCCAATTTTAGTTGGGCTGTCTCTTTTGAATGTTATGCTTTAGTGTTCTTTGTGTATCCTAGATACCTATCTTTTGTTAGGTATGTGATTTGTGGATGTTTTTAAGTCTGAGGTTTGCATTATCTTTTTTTATGTGATGCAATGAGCAGAATTTTTAATTTCATATAAGTCAAATGATTTTTTCTTTCCGCCCCCCTCAATTTTCTTGAGCTTCCCTGATAGCTCAGTTGATAAAGAACCTGCCTACAGTGTGGGAGACCTGGGTTCGATTCCTGGGTTGGGAAGATCCCCTGGAGAAGGGAAAGGCTACCATCTCCAGTATTCTGGCCTAGAGAATGCCATGGACTATATAGCCAATGGGGCCACAAAGAGTTGGACATGACTGAGTGACTTTCACTTTCTTTCTTTCATGACCCATCTAAGAAGCTTTGCTCCTCCCCCTTTCATATTCTTCTAAGTTTTCTTCTGATGCCTTGATAGGTTTAGTTTTTATACTGAGATCTATGATCCATCATGTGCATCTTTATATACAGTGAAAAGAGGTGGTAAAAATTGATTTTTTAAATGGAGGTGAAATTCACATAATGGAAAACTACATTCAAAATGTTTTACAACCACCAACTCTACTCAGTTTCAAAACACTTTTTGTCACCCCAAAAGGAAACTCCTATTTATAATCAGTTGCTCCCTGTTCTTACTATTCCTCAGCTCATGGCAATCACCAATCTACATTGTTTCTATGAATTTATCTATTTTGGAAATTTCATGTAGGTGGAATCATAAAATATAGGACCTTTTGTGTCTGAATTCATTCACTTAGCATAAACTTTTTAAGGTTCATCTCAGTTATAACATGTGTCAGTACTTCATTAATTTTCACAATTGTGTAATACTCCACTGTGTAGATGAACTACAGTTTGTTTATCCATTCATTTTTTGATGGACTCTTGGGCTATTTCAATCATTTGGCAGTTGTGACAAGCACTTCTGTGAACATTTTTGTATTTATTTGAATACCCATTTTCAGTTCTGTTGGGTAGATATACCTAGGAGTGGAATTGGTGGATCAGTTCAGCTCAGTCATGTCCAACTCTTTGCGACCCCATGAACTGCAGCATGCCAGGCCTCCCTGTCCATCACCAACTCTCAGAGTTACCCAAACTCATGTCCACTGAATCATGTCCATTGATGGTGATACCATCCAACCATCTCCTCCTCTGTCGTCCCCTTCTCCTCCTGCCTTCAATCTTTCCCAGCAATAGGGTCTTTTCAAGTGAGTCAGCTCTTCGCATCAGGTGGCCAAAGTATTGGAGTTTCAGCTTCAACATCAGTCCTTCCAATGAACATTCAGGACTGATCTTTAGGATGGACTGGTTGGATATCCTCACAGTCCAAGGGATTTTCAAGAATCTTCTCCAACACCACAGTTCAAAAGCATCAATTCTGTGCTCAGCTTTCTTTACAGTCCAACTCTTACATCCATACATGACTACTAGAAAAACCATAGCCTTGGCTAGATGGACCTTTGCTGATAAAGTATTATCTCTGAATTTTAATATGCTGTCTAGGTTGGTCATAACTTTTCTTCCAAGGAGTAAGCGTCTTTTAATTTCATGGCTGCAATCACCATCTGCAGTGATTTCGGAGCCCATAAAAAATAGAGTCAGCCACTGTTTCCACTGTTCAGATGGTAACTTTAGGTCTGACTTTTTAAGGAGACACCAAACTCTTTTTCACAATGACTGAGCCATCCTACATTCTTGCAAGCAATGTCCAGGTTTTCAATTTCTCCACCTCTTCACTTCACCATTCATTGTTTATTCTTTTTTTTTTTTTTTTCCTATTGTAGCCATTTCACTGGGCATGGAGTAACCCCTTTTTGTTGTAAGATTCACTTATTTTTCTATTCATATTCGTAGTTTATCTGTCAATGTTTGTTGAAAAGACTTTGTTTATTTATTGAATTATTTTGGTACTTTTAGTAAAAAGCAAATAAACATATAAATACATATCTTTCTAAATCCTGTTCTGTTCTATTTATTTATGGCAAATCCTTATGTCAGTATGTCATCTTTATGTGTGTGTGTGTATGTACCTACATCTGTGTATACTTTATTGAGGAATCACTGACATTCACAGAGCTGTACTTTTGAATGCATATAGCTTAATGTGTTAGAAGATGAGTATACCTGCAGCCATGAAATTAGAAGACGCTTACTCCTTGGAAGAAAAGTTATGTCCAACCTAGATAGCATTTTCAAAAGCAGAGACATTACTTTGCCGACTAAGGTCCGTCTAGTCAAGGCTATGGTTTTTCCTGTGGTCATGTATGGATGTGAGAGTTGGACTGTGAAGAAAGCTGAGCGCCGAAGAATGGATGCTTTTGAACTGTGGCTGTCT
>SJYT01013216.1:82097-144225 GCA_006410635.1 Cephalophus harveyi | reverse complement strand
ACTCTGATGCTGGGAGGGATTGGGGGCAGGAGGAGAAGGGGATGACCGAGGATGAAATGTCTGGATGGCATCACGGATTCGATGGACATGAGTCTGAGTGAACTCCAGGAGATGGTGATGAACAGGGAGGCCTGGCATGCTGCGATCCATGGGGTCGCAAAGAGTCGGACACGACTGAGTGACTGAACTGAACTGAAGACTTGACATTGTCTTGTATAATATAGCCTTTTTACATTGCACTATTTTCTATTTTTTAAAGGAAAAGATTCTACATAAAAGATCTGTTATTTTGTCATTAAATCATATTTGCTGCTGCTGCTACTGCTAAGTTGCTTCAGTCCTGTCAGACTCTGTGTGACCCCAGAGACGGCAGCCCACCAGGCTCCCCTCTCCCTGGGAATTTCCAGGCAAGAACAGTGGAGTGGTTTGCCATTTCCTTCTTCAATGCGTGAAAGTGAAAAGTGAAAGTAACGTCGCTCAGTTGTGTCCAACTCTTAGCGACCCCATGGACTGCAGCCTACCAGGCTCCTCTGTCCATGGGATTTTCCAGGCAGGAATACTGGAGTGGGTTGCCATTACCTTCTCCATAAATCATATTTATAATTTATAAAAACAATTATTTGAATATTTCTTATACATAACATCATAGTGTAACATACTTTTAAAATATTTTTTAGAATTAAAATATTTTTAGGAATATATACAACAAAGTTTTGTTTCTTTTGCTGAAAGAACTTGCGTCCAGTAAGAAATGTGATCATCACAGCAAAACATTTGTTGACATCTAAAAGCGGCTCCACTTTAAAAAAGGACAGAATTTTCTCTTATTGCTAGACCTAATGATAGTATTTTTATGGTATTTTTAGCTTAAGTAGTTTACTATAACTCTGCTCAATTTTTTGTGGATTTCTAATGTATATAGATTAGTGATGGAAAAAGTACATAATTATAGATATCTTCCATTAGGCTTCATTCTCTTGCCAATTAAAGGGAAGGCATTTGTTCTTAATACATTTATTTGCTGATCTTTCATAATTTTCCAGTTATTATCAAGAAGTTTTCTTATACACTAGGAATGTACTTTTGATGAGAAAGACTGCTGTATAATTTTTGTCTGTTGGATTATGTTTCTTTGAATGTATGTCCATGGGAGCCTGGAATGTGACCTAGAATGACTTTACATGGATTACACATAAATAATTCTGCTGTTAAAACAAATAGGAAAAAATTCATATTATTGTAACCACTAACAAATAAACATCTTGAGAACCACTATCATTCCTTTTTGCAGGAAATTTCATCCAATGTTAAAAGTTAGAAGATCAAGTTAGAATTCATTATTTGTACACATGTGGTATCTCACAGATAAATTCCAGCTGCTAGCCATGATAGCAAGTCCAGATTTAATGCTTGATTTTTTGGTTGACAGGGTGAGTAATTTGAGCCTGAATTGACAGTAGTGACCCTCAACCAGAACAAATTGATGTATTAGCAGATTATTTGTAAAGTTACTCTGAACTCAATTATTTTTAGTCAAGAAAAATAAACTACTTTAGAGGAGTATTAAATAAAACAAACCTTCAGAATAAGATCTCTTCACAAATATTTATTTTTGCATAGGATTTCCTTGACCTTTCAGCAATAGAAATGGCAAGCCTGAATTATACTTTAATCTTTCTTGTTATAAGAATTGAGAAGGGGGTTAGAGAGATAAATACAAAGGTGAAAAGAAGTATAACTTAAGTAATTAACACATTGTTGTAAGTTCATTGTTGTGCATGCTTGCTGGTATGATAAGAAACATGTAAGAATATGTCCAGTCAGTTCAGTTCAGTTCAGTCGTTCATCTGTGTCCGACTCTTTCGAACCCATGGACTGTAGCACCTCAGGCCTCCCTGTCCAACACCACTCCCGGAGTTTACTCAAACTCATGTCCATTGAGCCAATGATGCCATCCAACCATCTCATCCTCTGTCACCCCCTTCTCCTCCTGCCTTCAATCTTTCCCAGCATCAGGGTCTTTTCAAATGAGTCAGTTCTTCGCATCAGGTGGCCAATGTATTGGAGTTGCAGCTTCAGCATGAGTTCTGAAAATTTATTGAATTTCCTTTAGGGCAGACTGGTTAGGTTTCCTTTGCAGTCAAAAGGACTCTCAACAGTCTCCTCTAACACCACAGTTCAAAAGCATCAATTATTTGGCACTCAACTTTCTTTATAGTCCAACTGTCACATCCATATATGACTACTGGAAAAACTATAGCTTTGACTAGACAGACCTTTATTGGAAAAGTAATCTCTCTGCTTTTTAATATGTTGCCTAGGTTGGTCATAACTTTTCTTCCAAGGAGTAAATCAAATCCCTTATGATTATACAGTAGAAGTGACAGATTCAAGGGAATAGATCTGATCGACAAAGCGCCTGAAGAACTATGGACAGAAGTTCATGACATTGTACAGGAGGCAGGGATCAAGACCATCTACAAGGAAAAGAAATGCAAAAAGGTAAAATGATTATCTGAGGAGGCCTTACAAATAGCTGTGAGTAGAAAAGAAGTAAAAGGCAAAGGAGAAAAGAAAAGATATAGCCATTTGAATGCAGAGTTCCAAAGAATAGCAAGGAGAGATAAGAAAGCCTTCCTCAGCGATCAGTGCAAAGAAATAGAGGAAAACAATAGAATGGGAAAGTCTAGAGATCTTGTCAAGAAAATTAGAGATACCAAGGGAACATTTCATGTAATGATGGGCTCGATAAAGGATAGAAACTGTATGGACCTAACAGAAGCAGAAGATATTAAGAAGAGGTGGCAAGAATACACAGAACTACACAAAAAAGATGTTCACAACCCAGATAATCACAATGGTGTGATCACTCACCTAGAGCCAGACATCCTGGAATGTGAAGTCAAATGGACCTTAGGAAGCATCACTGCCCACAAAGCTAGTGGAGGTGATGGAATTCCAGTTGAGCTATTTCAAATCCTAAAAGATGATGCTGTGAAAGTGCTACACTCAATATATCAGCAAATTTGGAAAATGCAGCAGTGGCCACAGAACTGGAAAAGGTCAGTTTTCATTCCAACCCCAAAGAAAGACAATGCCAAAGAATGCTCAATCTACCACACAATTACACTCATCTCACACGCTTGTAAAGTAATGCTCAAAATTCTCCAAGCAAGGCTTCAACAGTATGTGAACCGTGATCTCTCAGATGTTCAAGCTGGATTTAGGAAAGGCAGAGGAACCAGAGATCAACTTGCCAACATCAGTTTGATCATTGAAAAAGCAAGAGAGTTCCAGAAAAACATCTATTTCTGCTTTATTGACTATGCCAAATCCTTTGACTGTGTGGACCACAACAAACTCTGGAAAATTCTTAAAGAAATGGGAATACCAGACCACTTAACCTGCCTCTTGAGAAATCTGTTTGCAGGTCAGGAGGCAGCAGTTAGAACTGGACATGGAACAACAGATGGTTCCAAATAGGGAAAAGAATACATCAAGGCTGTATATTGTCACCCTTTCTATTTAACTTATATGCAGAGTACATCATTAGAAATGCTGGAATCAAGCATTCCGTCATGAAGCACAAGCTGGAATCAAGATTGCCGGGAGAAATATCAATAACCTCAGATATGCAGATGACACCACCCTTGTGGCAGAAAGTGAAGAATTAAAGAGCCTCTTGATGAAAGTGAAAGAGGAGAGTGAAAAACTTGACTTAAATCTCAACATTCAGAAAACTAAGATCATGGCATCTGGTCCCATCACTTCATGGCAAATAGATGGGGAAACAGTGGAAACAGTGACAGACTTAATTTTGGGGGGCTCCAAAATCACTGCAGATGGTGACTGCAGCATTGAAATTAAAAGAATATGTTAGGTGTGGTAATAATCACAAAAATAAAAATTATGTTAACAGATTGGGGTTCCATGGTAATTCTTAAAATAACATTCATATCTGTACTTCCTAGAATAAATATCAAAGGTTTTGTTTTTTCTAATTTCCAGAGCACCAAACTGCTCCTGGGATATCAAACTCAAACTGTGTTTGTTTCCACTTTACACTGTGAACACCTCTTATTCTTGACAATTTTTTCTCAAAATTCATATAGTCATTTGAGTAGGCATTTTTGGAATTTGGGTAAATCTTTATCTGTAGGATGTGAAGAAGAAGTAGCTCAGTCGTGTCCGACTCTTTGCGACCCATGGACTGTAGCCCACCAAGCTCCTCCGTCCATTGGATTCTCCAGGCAAGAATACTGGAGTGGGTTGCAATTTCCTTCTCCAGGGGATCTTCTTGACCCAGGGATCGAACCCAGGTTTCCTACATTGCAGGCAGATGCTTTAACCTCTGCACCACCAGGGAAGCCCTGTAGAATAGGAATGTGTAAATGTAAATGTATATATTTTATTTGAAATGTGAAATCTAAAGATAACGTGACTTTCATGAATAGCAGTGGCATCTATTTCCACATAGAAGGAATGAAAAGTTGGCTCAGATTCTTCTAATTTGTCATGATACATATCTTCCATTCTAATTGTCTTGCATATGTTTATAATATGATGTAATAACCATGGAATACACCAGTTAACAAAAAATTATTGTACATTGTAATGTGGAAAAAGGAGAGAAGTCTCTTTTCCCAAAACCCTCTGACAAAAACAAGGAGTAAGAGTAATGCAATGTTTAATAATAACCCACCCAAAAATATATAGTAGGCCCCTGTGAAGACAGTTTGCTTTGTTATATTTTTTATTGTTGTGATTATATACTTGAAGTTGAGAAATTTAAATAAGAAAGTAATTGAAGTCCAATGTTTTATTCAAAAAACCTTTTTAGTGGATGTTTTAGGTTGAGTGCCTAGTCAACATTTCTTTCACTTTCTACATCCAAATTATTGTATGGTGAGAATCCACTTACAATGTAATGGATGAAGTGTTGCATGAAAGCCATCAACAGAAGGCAGCTGAGTTCAGTGTACTATATTTACAAAGGCAGGAAAGTGGAGCAATACATTAAAGAAGATTTTCAAGAACATGAGTTGGAACTAAAAGCATTTTCTACTTTTATTTTTAGAGATTAAGATTGCTAGATTAATATATCTTCAAAGAACCAACACAAGGAACAAAAGCAACAACTCAGGTTTCAAACAAAAGAAAGTTACCTTTCTGTTTTTATTTTCTTATATGTTTTAAGATCACAGGATTATTTTCTTTTATAGTAACATGCTTGTTCAACAAATAGCATTCTGGTACATGACCATTCAATTCACTGGCTAAGTTTAATTTCCACAAGGTTTCTCACTGGCTGATTTTTGTAACATTTAAACATGGGGTCATCAATCTTATTAACTTAGGTGTTCAATAATATTTTTTTACTACTATATTAAAAAATTGCCCTGTAGCTTAGTGTCTTTGAATAACACATTAAAAAAAAATCTAATCCTTTCTGTAGATCAATAATCTGAATATAGATTAACTGAATCCTCAGCTGAAGAGTCTTTCAAAAGGCTGCTCCATCAAGGTGTTAGCCAGTACTGGAGTCTCTCAAAAAGCTTGAATGGGGAAAATTTAGTTCCTTAAAAGTCTAAGGACTTCTGTTTTTGCTTATGGCTGGGCAGAGGACACCCTCAGTTCTTTGCCAGCCCACAGGAAGAATAAGAAATTTTCAGTAAGATGGAAGTCACAGGCTTTTATAACCCCATCTCAGAAAGTACATTTTGCTCTATTCTAGTCAGAAGAAGCAATCAGTAGGTCCTTCCAACACTTAAGAAGAAGCGATTTCACAGTCATATGAATAACAGAAAACAGATCTTTAAGAGATGTTTTAGAAAGCTAATGTGCGCCCATGGTGGATTCATGTCAATGTATGGCAGAACCAATACGGTATTGTAAAGTAAAATAAAGTAAAAATAAAAATAAAAAAAAAAAAGTTATCTGTCATTATATCAGACCAGTTTGTAGATTAATTGCTCATTTTTAAAAATGATATAAATGAATTTTTAAAGTTAATTTTATGGTCACTAGTACAGTGTTTTTTAAAGGAAAAAAATGTGGACATTTTCTTATAATATGTGAGGTTGATCTATGATTATATGTCTTCCCCCAAATGATGTGTTTGTGTGTGTGTAGTAGAAAAATATTCATATTACCAACATACCTGTAGTCATTTTTCTCAAAATGTCAACCTAATTTTTCAAGATTTCAGAATTTCCAAAGATTTTCTAGTTTTTATTTTTATTAGTTGTATTCTAGCTTTTCATCCTTGAACTTTAGGGCATTCAAGTAGTTATTGTTTAATAAAAATGATATTCATTCTATACTTTCAATATTTTAACTTATTCCCTACCATCCATTCATTCACAAACCTACACGCACAGTTACACACATTCAATTGAATGTGCCTCTTGTTCAGAAAATCCTTTTCAGAGTATTTTATTGTATATAACTATCCAATGGAATTACATCCCAAATTATTACTTATGGCTGTAATTGGCTTTGATTTCTCTTTTGGGCTCGCCCAAGGCAGTCAACTAAGCAGAGGAATATAAACTTTTGGATTTGCATCTTATTTCTTGCTTCATTAATTTCATTAACTTTCAAACTGATGAATTAAAATTAAAATGTCATTTACATTTAATACCCAAAATCACTTACTTTGCACTTAAACCTTTTAATTGTATTTTTGAGTCCTAGCTCTAAATTGTGTCTATCAAAGTCTTAATTAGATTTATGTCAGGAATATAGGAGTTAGTTGAACAGAAACAAGACTGAATGAGGTTTTCTTTATAATGAATTGGAAAATGGCCTAAAATATTTGGTATGCCATGGAGACTTGCTATATGGCGTAACTAAAGATATGTGTCTAAGATGGGTGACTGGTGTATATACGTAACTATTGATTTATACAGGAAGATCAAATCTGGACACTTGAAGAAGAGACCTTTCTATTTTTCCTGCAAATACAGACTGTGTGGGATTCGTCTAGAGTCTTATTTAATAAGAGAAGATTTTATTTTGCTGTTTGCTTACAGCAGTGACAAATGATGGCCAGAGGGAAAGCAGAGTATGTAATCAATCTGAACACCTTTGTTGTTTTTCTGAGAGAACAATACTCCCCCCACCTCAAAAAAAAAAAAAAATCCTCCACAAAACAAAACTGAACAAAGAAAAAACAAGAAAATACTTTGAGAGAAAAAGAGAAAAAATGTTTCCTGTTTCTGATGTTATTGATAATGATGATGATGACAAAAGTAATAATAAAATAATGTACAGCATGCTGACTATAATTAATAATAGTGTATTTTATATTTGAAAGTTGTTAAGAGAGTAAATCTTAAAAATCCTTATCACAAGAAAACAAATTGTGTTAAAGATTATAAGTATGTTAAAAAAAGTTGTAATTGCTTATCTTTAAGGGACACAAAGGTAGCTATTAATATCACAAGCTATTAATATCACAATGTCACAGACAAGGATATTTGAGACTCACAGGAGATAAAAGTTGATACTGCTGAAAAATGGCAGAATAATATTCAAATCCAGCTCCATCTTTCTTTAAAGTCTGGGTCATTTTCATGAATTCACTTTGCCCATCATAAAGGCGTTCAGTGATGGTGGCAGTCACATACAGGACGGCTCATTATTCGCTATAGCTGTAATCACATAGAAATTTCTATAATTTCTTCCTGAACACTTCTTGGACTTTATATTTTCCCTTTAATTTTTATATTCTGAAATATAAATGTAACTCTGCTACTATGAGGATATATGCAAAGAAGTTGAAATATATTCTGGACAAAATACAGTAAATTTTGTCTCTACAAAACTGTACAGTAGAGAATAAACTGCAGCTCTTATGATCTGACTAGAATGTCAAGGCTCAGCAAAACTCTTGAAAGTATATGTGGGCTCATGAAACTTATGAAAGTACATTTAAACTAAGATTATGCATTCCAATTCTTACACTTTTACTGACTTACTATGATTTTAATAAGTGCTATTTCAGTTCTTGCTAGAAGAAGACATTAAGAGCATGAGATTTGGAATCAAACATGGGACAAATCTTAGCTTCATCAACAGCCACATGATTTATATTTAACGTCTTAATCTGTTTTTATAATGAGAGATGACTAGCTTGGACTTCAGGGTATTGCTGTGTACAGAAAATGAACAATGTGTTCTATAAGTGGGCATTATATTATTGTTATTATTGTCATTATTCCTCAATATTGATATCTAAAAGAGCATCATCTTTGGTTCTGAATATGATTGGATATGATTGCTTCTTGATGGTTTTTATTCATTTACTCAATTATACTCATGGATCATTGACCTGCTTCTCTGCCAGTCACTGAGAAGGAAAGAGGAATATAATACACGCTGCTTCTTGGCCCCATTCCTAGGGCATGCCTTCTCCCAAATTATCTACTGGCTTGAAATATAGCTGGGGCTTAAGAAGAGGCCAGAACATCCCTGGACCGGTAGAGTAAAAGGCTGTTTACTTCTTTTTACAGATGAAAGACTTTAAAAAGGGGATGAGTTGATCCTATTTAAAAATCACTCTGGCTCCAATAAATGGGGTGTGGAGGAGAGCGCCTGTGGACATACCTCAGCTGGGACTCCAAGGCACTGCAGTCCCAAGGAGGAGACTATAGTAGGTTTGGTAAATTCATTGGTGTTGGAGACAGAGAGATCAGGGATGAACTTAAAATATAGAATAGGGGCAACACTAACATATTCTGATAGATTAGTTACGTGAGGGAGGGAGAGAAACAAGCAGGAGTTGATACTGATTCAGGAAAAGAGGACTAAGGTTATATTAGCTTTGCATAGGGAGGAGAGATCAGCTTTGGAAATGCTGAATTTGGGATGTTTATGATCTCTCCCAAGCACAGATGTCAGGTAGATAGTTGGTGAGAAAAAAAAAAGAATTTCTTAGGACAGGTTTACTTGGAGATATAAATTTTGAAATTTTCATCAGACAGATTAGCTGAAAGCCAGGGAGAAAATAAGCTGTGAGAAATCCAACTCATAAGATCAGATAAAGAAAAGCATAGTGTAGAAAAATCACTTAGCAGAGTGCTGAGTACATATTTAAATGTAAATAAGAGTTATTTAAGAGCGATAATTAATCAAAAATGGTACATGGACTCACTTCAGGTATCCATACAAGATGAATTTATGATAAAAAGCTACCCAATAAGTTATTTATGTTTCTAGGGTGCTTTATGATTCCATTAATCTATAACTAAATTTTGACCTATGTTAATTTTTCCATCTCTTCTTTCCCAGAGATATGGGTAAGTTGTACTTTGTGCTCCTTTTGCGACCTAACTACAATAAGGTTTTCTGAGCCAAATACCTTTCTTTGTGATTTAGCTGAGCAAGAAGGGAGGCACATAGCACTGCTGCAAAGACGATAAGAAATAAATAGGGTGGCCTTCTGTTTGCTTCTTCCTCGTGCCTTCTGATTTCAGGTGCTCTGAATGCTCTCATTTGGAATGTAAATCTGCTTTTCAACAAAGGCAGCTTTGATTAAGTTCTGTAAGTTCTTATGTGAAATTTCAGCCAACTCTCAAGGTCTTCAGTAAATTTGCACATTATTTCATTTCCCAGCTGTCTTCAGTCTTATTAAAAGCAAGGTCCTTATGAATCATGCATGTTTCTGGATGGGACACTCTTTCTTTATCATTCACTCTTCATTTTTGTATCTAAATTTGAAGTGTACATGCTTTCTCCTCTTTTTTTTTTTAAGATAAGAACTATATAGAAGGATTTGTTTTCTTTAGTTTATAAAGGAAGACAAGTAATTAGTGTTCAGAATTATATTTTTGCACATAATTTATAAATCTATTCACCACTGTCCTATTTGTTTCAATATATTTCTGTCACATTTTAAATTGTATGACTGACAGGGAAACTTGGACACAACAAAATTTTCTGATGCTGAATATAGATGACATGGAGCACTTGCTCAGAGGTCTTAGTACACAGATGTCTAAGCTATTCTCTTGGGCCAAATTCTCACTTATTTTGCCAAAAGCACATATCAATTAAGCGGAGTCAGAACTTTCTGTGGTGTTACATTCTCATTCCGGCTCACTGAATGCATCAACATTAACATTTCTGATTTTGTTTTTTTCCTTTGAAATATCCAGACATCCTGTCACTCATTAGTTTTTAATCCATCCTTTAAAACTAACAAACTTTTTTATACATCCCTGATTTAGTTTATTCACACTTAAATTAACTCAAAAATTGAAAGTAAAAAACCTTAAGTTAAACTAATGTAATCTCAGTTCTAGAGAAAGCAAAGAATTTTAGGAAAAAGAGTCTCTCCTTAGCCAAGCCACACTGGACAAGTTTTGTGCTGTGACTTTGCCAAAAAGCCATACTTAGAATTTGTGTTTTTTTAAATCATCCTTATTGTTGTTTCTTTAGTTATTAAAATGCTAATTAATAATAGAATTTCAAATTCTACAGAAAAAAAATTAATTTAAAGTATGAGATGAAATTAGATTTGCTTTATTAGCACGGAATAAATGCTTAATATATGACAGTCTTTATTATTATAGACTTTTGGAAGCTGAGACAGATGAGTCTAGATTTTGTGACTTGGGTTTGTAGAATGGACTATGTTTCCCAAGTCCCCTGTAGCTAGAATTCCAAGAATTATTATGTTCTATTAAGTATATGAACATATATGAGACTGAAACCAAGTCTTCAGATATCTAGTTTCCCTGCCTATTTTATGATAAACCTCTCTTTCCAATACTTTATTCCCTTTCTTGTCCAGTCCCCATTCTGCTCAGGATTGAGAAGTATCAAAGAAACTGAGTAGGACCCTGAGGTTATTCCTGGTACAAAAGGGTAGGTACATGTCCCCCATTTCTTGTTTGTAGAAAAAAGACTTCAGTCTCCCAGGCCTTCTTTGAGTGCCAAAGAGCAGATTTAAGCAGTTACTAATTAGAGAAAGGAGGGAATGCTTTAAAACAAAGCAGTCAAGCAAGAGTAAGAAAAGGTTAAGTGACAGTTCAGTGATAAAACCAGACCAAAGAACTCCCAGTTCCTCCTCAGAGACATAAAGAACAATCTGACACATACCTTTGAGTTGGTTGGCAGAAGCCAAGATGGCAACTTAGCTTACTGTACCATAAGCACAGTACATAGACCCAAAACTGGTTGAAACTAGAAAGTTGATGATTAAGATTCATGAGACATCACCCTATTTCCTCACCACCAACTAATGAAGACTATTCAAAAGATGATCATGTGTCCTGTGACCCTCATCCCTCATCCCAAGGGTTTTAGAAACCCTTGTCTGTGGTGAACATTGGGATACATATGTCTTTTTCAATTATGGTTTCCTCACAGTATATGCCCAGTAGTGAGATTTTTGGGTCATATGGCATATTTATTCCTAGTTTTTTAAGGAATCTCCATACTGTTCTTCATAGTGGCTAGGACATGAAAGCAGCCTAGATGTTTGTTGACAAATGAATGCATAAAGAAGCTTTGGTACCTATACACAGTGGAATATTACTAAGCCATAAAAGGAACACATTTGACTCAGTTCTAATAAGGTGGCAAATTTGGAAAACTCAGCCGTGGACAAGGACTGGAAAAGGTCAATTTTAATTCCAATCACAAAGAAACGCAATGCCAAAGAATGCTCAAACTACCGCACAATTGCACTCATCTCACATACTAGTAAAGTAATGCTCAAAATTCTCCAAGCTAGGCTTCAGCAATATGTGAACTGTGAACTCCAGATGTTCAAGCTGGTTTTAGGAAAGGCAGAGGAACCAGAGATCAATTGCCAATATCCAGTAGATCATCGAAAAAGTGAGAGAGTTTCCAGAAAAATATCTATTTCTGCTTTATTGACTATGCCAAAGCCTTTGACTGTGTGGATCACAATAAAGTGTGGAAAATTCTGAAAGAGATAGGAATACCAGACCACCTGGCCTGCTTCTTGAAAAACCTCTATGCAGGTCAGGAAGCAACAGTTAGATCTGGACATGGAACAACAGACTGGTTCCAAATAGGAAAAGGAGTACGTCAAGGCTGTATATTGTCATCCTGCTTATTTAACTTCTATGCAGAGTACATCATGAGAAACACTGGGCTGGATGAAGCACAAGCTGGAATCAAGATATCTGGGAGAAATATCAATAACCTCAGATATGCAGATTACACCACCCTTATGGCAGAAAGTAAAGAAGAACTAAACAACCTCTTGATGAAACTGATACAGGAGAGTGAAAAAGTTGGTTTAAATCTCAACATTCAGAAAACAAAGATCATGGCATCTGGTCCCATCACTTTATGGGAAATAGATGGGGAAACAGTGGAAACAGTGTCAGACTTTATTTTTTGGAGCTCCAAAATCACTGCAGATGGTGATTGCAGCCATGAAATTAAAAGATGCTTACTCCTTGGAAGAAAAGTTATGACCCAACTCGATAGCATATTGAATAGCAGAGACATTACTTTGCCAGCAAAGGTCCATGTAGTCAAGGCTATGGTTTTTCCATTAGTCACATATGGATGTTAGCATTGGACTATAAAGAAAGCTGAGTGCTGAAGAATTGATGCTTTTGTAATGTAGTGTTGGGGAAGATGCATGAGAGTCCCTTGGACTACAAGGAGATCCAACCAGTCCATCCTAAAGGAAATCAGTCCTTAATATTCATTTGAGGGACTGATGTTGAAGCTGAAACTCCAATACTTTGGCCACCTGATGCGAAGAGCTGACTCATTTGAAAAGACCCTGATGCTGGGAAAGATTGAGGGTGGGAGGAGAAGGGGACGACAGAGGATGAGATGGTTACATCACTGATTCAACGGACATGGGTTTGGGTGAACTCCGGGAGTTGGTGATGGACAGGGAAGCCTTGCGTTCTGCAGTTCATGGGGTCGCAAAGAGTCAGACATGACTGAGCAACTGAACTTAACTGAATAAGGTGGATAAAAATGAAAGTGTTAGTTGCTCAGTCCTTTCTGACTTTTTTGCAACTTCATGAACTGTAGCCCACCAGACTCCTCTGTCCATGAAATCATGATGGAATTTTTATGTAAGTATGGAATTCTTGGAATTATGGAATTTTTAGAATCTTATGGCATTCTTCTGGAATTATGACATTTCTTTACCTTTTAAGTAATCATTAAAATTTTCTGTCTTCACATTTGAAATCCTTTGAGTGGATTAGTATGACTTCATAGTGAAATATGATCCTAGGCGTCCAGTTGTTTTGAAACTCTCTTGATAGTTTTGATAAACTCTCCAAGGATCAAATTCTAATTGAAGATTTTTTTTTTAATTTTTACTTTTTTATTACCTCTAGCTAGCTTTGGGATGCTTTAGAGGTCACCTGCATCATCTCAAAGAAAAAGGTTAAATTAATTAGCATTATTAGGTATATTGGGTTGCATGGGAAGCATTGTCAAGTGAGTAGACATAAAACTTTCGGTTGTACTGTATGGGTAAACGTTAGTAGTGGGGCCTTCCTGGTAGCTCAGTGGTAAAGAACCTGCCTGCCAATGCAGCAGACATGGGTTTGATCCCTGAATTGGGAAGATCCTAAAATGGCAACCCAATCCAGTGTTCTTGGCCTGAAAAATCCCATGGACAGAGGGTCTTGGTGGGCTACAGTCCAAGGGTGGCAAGAGTCAGACACAATTTAGTGACTAAATAACAACAAAATATTATCAATATAGATATTCTAGAAATTATATAAACTTTCTAAAATTTGCATATGTCCTGGTATAATGTTATCAGTCACAATTCTGTTTATCATCTTACAATGTTGTATATTACAGCAGTAACTAAGTTTCTTTGCTGGTTGCATTGTAACCAAGTATTTTTAACCATGTCTTCTTTTTTTTTCTTTCTTTAATTGGAGTATAATTACTTTACAGTGTTGCATTAGTTTCTGCTGTACAATAAAGTAAATCAGCTATATGTATACATACATCCCCTCCTTCTTGGACCTCCCTCCCTTGCCACCAACCTACTCATTTAGATTTTCACACAGCACCAAACTGAGCTCTCTGTGCTATATAAGACTGATATATAAACATAACCATGTCTTTTAAAGTCCTTTGTCCTTTATAGACAGTTATTGTGGTACTCTGATACTTTTGTGAAAATGTTTCATCTTTAAGATTTATAAAAATGACTTTAAATACAGGTTTTTTTTAAATAACTTTCAGATTATACCATTGAACTGGGTAAGAAATTGAAGAATTCTAATGGAAAACCTGATGACTTCATAAAACTGTTAATGAAAAGGATTATTTACATAGAACTGAATGAACTAATGAATAGGGCTATATTTTTGACTGAAATGTTACTGACTTTTAATCTTCATTTTCTACATATAAGGAAACCTTTCCCCTTAAGCTAATTATGCTTTGATAATTTGATAAATTACATATTTTTAATCAGATTTGAAACACATATTTTCTCTCTAACTGATCCCTCAAGAAATTGAAAACCCTTAAGTTATCAACAACCTTATCAGATGAGATGGTGCAGGAATCCCAAACATATTCTAGAGACCTTGAAAGAGAGGAATTCACCAAAATTTATAGGTATCACTGACAGAATCTGATGAAAATTCTTTGGTGTGGCTTTCCTGACCATGAGAGACCATTTGTAAATTCAGTCTAAGATTCTTTATGAGAAGTTTCAGCATAGCCAGTTTAAAAGAGCCTATTTGGTCAATTACTTGTATATAAATAATCAGGCCAAGCTTATTGAAACCGGACTTACATTACAAACAAATCAGTCTTAATTTACCCAACTCCAGCGTTCTTGCCTGGAGAATCCTAGGGACGGTGGAGCTTGGCGGGCTGCCGTCTATGGGGTCGCAAAGAGTGGGACACGACAAGCAACTTAGCAGCAGTAGCAGCAGCAGTCTTAATTTGGCTATGTTTGATAGAAATCAAGAGTAATTTTTGAGAGAAAAATATTATGTTTCAGTGGATACTAAATTCTAGTTTTGTTAATTGTATTCTGTATTTACTGCCTAAGACTCACTTCCAGATAATTCCTTGTTGCTATGTTACATTATTGTAAGGCTTAGTTGAATTATTAAAGGACACTCTACCTTTGTTTCAGAATCCTATCACTGTAATCTATCTTTTGATGAAGATCAGTTGTCCTGTGGCCTGTAACAGATTATGCATACTAGAAAAGGCATTATTTCAAAGGTTGTCTCTCACTTAGATGAAAAGGCCCTTACAGGTATTCATGTGCAGTGAAACTGAAGGGAATTTACTCTTGAATATATATTTCCCACTTGAGAAGAGCCTCCGCTCTAAAGAGGTTTAAAGAAAAAAAATGCTGACCACAAACAGCACCCACACCAGGATGGGAAGAAGACAAAAGCAGTGTTGTTGTGCAGTGGAGACAGCTGACCCAAGAATTTGAACAGGCCCATAAGATTCACCCGAACAATCCAAATGAACTGTTTACCAAACATTTATCTCCCTTTCAAAACTGGAAGTCACTTTTACTTCTAAACATACTAGTTTCCCTAATGTTTAAGATGGAAAAAAATTTTTCTAGTGACATTGTCACAGAGTATAACTATTCATGGCATGAATCACTGCTTGCTTTAACTATACTGCTAAAAGCATGTGTGCAACGTTTGTGTGACAATTCAGTCTAATTGATAAAACGTCTTCCGTGGTAACTCAGATGGTAAAGAATCTAAAGAATATGCCTGCAATGCAGGAGACTCAGACTTCCAAACCCTGATCCCAGGATCAGGAAGATCCCCAGGAGAAGGGAATGACCACCCACTCCAGTATTCTTGCATGGACAGAGGAACCTGGTGGGCTACAGTCCATGGGGTTGCAAAGAAACAGATATGACTGAGCAACTAACACTTTCACATAGTCTGTATATGTTTCCCGGTTACTATACTCTGAGCTTCTTAACTATGTCTGAGTTTTCCCACAATGTGGATAACTAGGTACAAAAAAACTAGTTTTACATATATATATAAACTAACTTTTTATATATATATAAAAGGAGGCCTAATAGCAAACAAAGGGCATCCCATATGGCTCAGTGGTAAAGAATATGCCTGCCAAGCAGGAGACGTGGGTTTGATTCCTGGGTCAGGAAGATCCCCTGGAGAAGAAAATAGCAACCCACTCCAATATTCTTGCCTGGGAAATCCCATGGACAGAGGAGCCTGATAGGCTCCATGGGGTCTCAGAAGAGTCAGACATAACTTAGTGACTAAATAACAATATCAATCAACTATCCTGGCATCAAGGGACAGCTGATCATCATGGGCATCAAGGTTTTCTATTAAAAGGTTTGCAAACATAAAGTGAAATGATAGGAGAAATGTACACTTACTGAGGTAATGGAAAATCATTCTGGCTCATACATGATATAACTTTAACCAAAGCAGCCTGTTTTGTGGCCTATTCAACATGCATTATATTTTTGTTTTAACCTTTATGGAGGAGAATACATTTAAAAATCAAAATAGAGTTACTGCAGTTCAGACATCCAAAGTATTTCAGGGTGTTCATTGTGGACATGTTCCTTTATAACTGAGAACTTAAACTTTCTGAACTGTATCAGACTCGAGGACGCTACCATGCATTCTCAAAACAATACCTGCAAGCAGCTGCCAACTGCAGGCTTATGTTCTCAATATCTCCTCTTGAAACCATTAAATCTGTCTCTTACTTTAGGAACAGTAGTAGCAAATGACACAGCTCAAGCCATAGCCTTCCAACAGGAGATATTATATTCCTTAGCCAGACAAGTACTAGAAAATGTATCAGATTAAAATTTAGCAGAAAAAAGAAACATATGTTTAGAGACCAGCAGGTCTTGTTATGCTGTGCTTAGTTGTGTCCACCTCTTTACACCCCCGTGGACTGTAGCCCACCAGACGCCTCTGTCTGTGGGGCTTCTCCAGGCAAGAATCCTGGAGGGGGTTGCTATGCCCTCCTCCAGAGGATCTTCCCAACTCAGGGATCAAACCCAGGTCTCGTGTATTACAGGCAGATTCTTTACCCTCCGAGCTACCAGGGAAGCCCAAGAATACTGGAGTGGGTAGCCTATCCCTTCTCCAGGGGATCTTCCCAACCCAGGAATCGAACCAGGGTCTCCTGCATTGCAGGCAGATTCTTTACCAGCTGAGCTACCAGGGAAGCCAACAGACTCTGTTATATATGTATTAATACCACATTTAGAAGTTGAGACCTACTTAGATAAAATTAGGCAACAGTCTACCTGGCTACAAGAGGCCTTCCCAGACTGGCTTTCAGGCTTCTTCTTCTGAATTCCTCAGGGAATGAGATCTACTTTCCAAAGTTTATTAAAGTTCATGTTATCAGTCCCACTACTACTTCTGGTTGGGAACCTGATTAAAAAGTGTACTTTAAGCTGTTGCCCCAAAACTGTGGGAGGGTCGAAGGCCTTGGTCATGCAAGACTTGGATTCAAAAGCCTTACTTAGCAGCAAACTCCCACTGTCAGTTTTGGCTTTCTGTTCCACAGGCATAGGAGCCCTTTGCTTGGTTACAAAGCTTAGAAACAAAGTGAGCACCCTGACTCTGGGGAGACCAGAACTTTTGGAATGCATGTTGTCAGAGGATTTTGGATTGTCTCAGGCTAGGAGTGATGATAATGGTTTCCTGATGTGGGAGCTTTTGCATCACAGTGAGGTTGTGGGGTCTAAATGATGGGCTTATAACATCCTTCGTAGCAGACCAGTTCTACAATAGCGATCTGGGAGTTGTTCCTAGAATTTTTGCCTACCTAATAATTCCACGCATGAAGGAATGTATAGTATTTTTTAATAAACCCTTTCCTCATCTATATTACCAGAACAGATTGTTTCCACAAGTGACTAACACTGTAGTGGCTTATATATAAAAAAGTAAAATCCTTAATTTATCTAAGCCACAGTTGTGTTTGTTTGATTTTTAGAGGAATAGAGTGCTCCATTATTTCAATTAACTTTACGTTTAAGTAAACTATGCTTAGGGCCTAGAACTTACCATGTAGAATTGACTTAAGAAACAAATACTAGGGTAGATATTACGAAATAGATATTGCAAAATTTACTTATTACAAGGTAGCAAAATATTTGATTACACTGTCATCTAGTATACCTTTGAAAGCAAACCACATATTAAGGGGAATTAATAAAAATCAAAAAGCTTAGTTGGTTGGCTACTCTGTTAATATCTTTGGTCCTATAGTCCCCAGACATTTCAAATTCTATTTTCTTTTCCTACATAGATATCCAATTAACCCAGCTCCATCTGTTACAGAGATCACCATTTCCCTAACATACTGCAGTGCCACCTTGTGTTAACTCAAGGGACTGCAAGTGTGTAGGCCTATCTTCTCTTTTCTGTTCCATTGTTTTATATTTGTGCCTACTGCAAATGCTACATCTTAATTTTGTACTTTTTAACTCTTTTTATGTGATATAGTTTGTTTCCCTTTAAGACTTAGTTATTATTGGACCTATCCATTCCCATATAGGCATTAGATACAAATTTTTAATTTCTAGAATTTGGGGGTGGGGGGTGGTAAGGGCAGGGAGAAAGAAAAAAATTTGTCTAAGATGACCCTGAATTTGTAATTTGTCTGGAAGAACCAACATCTTTAAAATATTGATGCTTCCAAACTGAGAAAATAGAATTGCCTCGTTTATTTAAATATTTTAAAACATCTCTCAACAATATTTTATAGGTTTTACTTATCTTTCATTACATGTATTCTTAAGTATTTGAGGGTTCTTGATACAATAGTTACATCATTTCTCAAATTTCATTTCTAAGTGTTCCTGGTCCATGGAAAGAAACTTAGTTGAGTTTATGTATTATATCTAATAATTATTAAAGTTGTTTTCTAATAGTTTGTCTTTAGATGTTTATAAATT
Source organism: Cephalophus harveyi (assembly GCA_006410635.1). Taxonomy (NCBI): domain Eukaryota; kingdom Metazoa; phylum Chordata; class Mammalia; order Artiodactyla; family Bovidae; genus Cephalophus; species Cephalophus harveyi. The sequence continues at coordinate 125,291 of SJYT01013216.1, read as the reverse complement.
TTCTAAGCATATAATCATGTCTTTGGTAAATAACCTCACATATTTCTTCCTTTTCATACTTAATAATTTGTATACATTTTTGTTGTTTTTTTCCCTTGTGGCTCAGTTGGTAAAGATTCCACTTGCAATGTGGGAGACATGGGTTTGATCCCTGGGCTGGGAAGATCTCCTGGAGAAGGGAAAAGTGACCCACTCCAGTATTCTGGCCTGGAGAATTCCATGGACTAAGTCGACGGGGTTGTAAAGAGTTGGACACGACTGAGCAACTTTCACTTTTCACTTACTGCCTTATTTCTATCTAGCACCATTGGTAAAGTAGTGAAATTATTTATTATTTATAATTTTATGGGGAAATTATAGGGGAGGAAAAGTAATTTTTCTTCTACCCTCTAAGCTCCTGGCTGATATCACTTTTTAATAAAATTCAAATTAACAGGAGAAAAACAAACAGAAGTTTAATAAAATGTATGCCTCTCCTGTATATATGAGACATACCCAGGAAAATAGAGCAACTCTTCAAATGATCCAAGCCACTACTTTAAATACCATCTTCACCTAAAGAAAGAAGACGTTGAACGTAAGGGTGGGGCAGTGCCAGATATGAAGGTATCAGGTAAAGCATAGTAAACAAAGCTATGGCTCAGTTCAGCTCAGTCGCTCAGTCGTGTCCGACTCTTTGCGAACCCATGAATCGCAGCACTCCAGGCCTCCCTGTCCATCACCAACTCCCGGAGATCACACAGACTCACATCCATCAAGTCCGTGATGCCATTCAGTCATCTCATCCTCTGTCGTCCCCTTCCCCTCCTGCCCCCAATCCCTCCCAGCATCAGAGTCTTTTCCAATGAGTCAACTCTTCTTGAGCATTACTTTACTAGCGTGTGAGATGAGTGCAATTGTGCAGTAGTTTGAGCATTCTTTGGCATTGCCTTTCTTTGAGATTGGAATGAAAACTGATCAAAAAGTCCTGTGGCCACCGCTGAGTTTTCCAAATTTGCTGGCATATTGAGTGCAGCACTTTCAAAGCATCGTCTTTCAGGATTTGAAATACTCAACTGGAAATCCATCACCTCCACTAGCTTTGTTCGTAGTGATGCTTTCTAAGGCCCACTTGACTTAGTATTCCAGGATGTCTGGCTCTAGATGAGTGATCACACCAACGTGATTATCTGGGTCATGAAGATCTTTTTTGTGTAGTTCTTCTGTGTATTCTTGTCACCTCTTCTTAATATCTTCTGCCTCTGTTAGGTCCATACCATTTCTGTCCTTTATCGAGCCCATCTTTGCATGAAATATTCCCTTGGTATCTCTAATTTTCTTGAAGAGATCTCTAGTCTTTCCCATTCTGTTATTTTCCTCTATTTCTTTGCATTGATCACTGAAGAAGGCTTTCATATCTCTTCTTGCTATTCTTTGGAACTCTGCATTCAGATGCTTATATCTTTCTTTTTCTAGTTATGAAGAATTAAATCTTTGCTGTCTTCCTTGATAAGAGTTTACAAAGATTTAGTGGTTCTCTTTCCAATACAGAGAGAGAGAGACTCTTAAACATGGAGATTTTCATTTTAAAAGTAAATTTCTCTTGTAAAAGTACAACTTAGACTTGATTTTTCAGAGCTTCTCTCTTCTCTGCTTCTGCTTAAAATAATCAGTTCAAGATAACATATAAGGTGGCATATTTTAGGGTGACTAATTTTACTGTACTTTGAAACCACAAAAAGATTTCAGATTTTATGAAGGTGAGCAGTTAAATGGTAACACATATAGTCTTTGCTAAGTATGAGAGTTAAATAAGTGCCAAATGTCATGTGATTTTAATATGTATTGAATTTATCCAGATCAAAATTTCCGGACCTAGCAAAAGACATTTAGTTAATTTCTAAACACCAAAAACCAAAATCAAGACAAGAAATATGTGAAAATAAGACACGCAGACTGGAGTTTGTAGATAGAGATTTTTAAGAAGAATCTAGAATCTTTTGAAATGAGAAATGAAGGATGTATTGGGGTATAGGAAGTTTTTCAAAGACAAAGAAAAAAAGAAATTTAAAAACCAGTGCTTGGACTATCTGTCACCTTCATGGTGTCTCAAGAAGTGTTAGTTAAATAAAGAGACCTGAATTATCTTGAATTTGTGCTGCTTTCATGTGCTGCTTTCATTTATTAATGATAAGCAACAGTGCACTAGATCTGATTTGCATGGGCCAGTGCAGTAGAAGTATTTGTACATATTAGATTTACAATTTTCCTACAAACTGGGGAAATTTTGCCCTGTGATGTATGTATTAGGCTTTTTTCCATGGTACTTCTGCTTGCAGCTGTAGGGCAGAAAATATTTTTTTCTTCCATCCTTCTAGGTTCTTTGACTGATCTAACAGTTTAATTGACACAGACAGATTAACCAGGGAAAAACAAATTTAATTCTATATGGTTAAAAAAATAAAATTCAACTGAGTAAATTTGAAGATATAATTGGATTTATCCAGTAATTCATGAATTGGACAACATCCATCTAGCAAACAGAAAAGAGCTCTGAGATGTACAAAATGGAAGGCTTTTATAAGCAGAAAATAGGGAGAAACAAAAAAAGAGCAAAGTGCTTCATCATTCTTTGAGGGACAGAAAGGGTCTGTCCAGGCAGATTACGTCACTAGTGTTGACTAGGTAATTCCAGACTGACTCGTTAAAGATTCCATTTCTAAGAGAGGCTGAAACTATAATTAAGTCTTGGTTTGCTGACTTGGGGCTTAGCACAAGTGACTTCATTTTGGGCCTATTGTTTTTTGATCTGTCTTTTAACAATTCTTCTCTTTTGCTCATGTCTCCCAGCTTGAGAGGTGTGATCAAATTTTAAGGCCTGAGGGCTGCTCTCAGCCATATCTCTGCAGTTCTCACAGCTTTTATTGACCCTGTGTTTGTTATTTACAGGTCATAATGCTTTTTGCTGACTATTTTGTTTACAGGTCATGTTCACAGTTTTTTAGTTGGTCATTAACTTCATTTCTTCTTTGATGTTCCAGTCTTAGAGAGATCATTTGCTTGATGATTAGTGGCTGCAAACATGCACTTGAAGTGTTTGAGAGCATAGAACACCCCAGGGAGACTGCCATGATTGTTATAAGTAAAATAATTCCCAGTGTCTGAGGTGCACTTCAAAGCCATGGTCCCCAAGACCCAAAACAATCAAAAGCAAGTAGTAAGTCAAAGAAAGACCCCATTGAAGGAGTCACTTTTTAAGCCAAGTAACTTGCTCCATAATCTTATGTAACTGAGTTTCAGCTTCCTCAGTAGTAACCATGGGGCAGCAGATGGTGCTGGCCAAAGCATAAACACCTCCTTGCTCAGCTAAAAGATAACCAATGGCTGTCCCATAATCAAAACCAACATTGACCATAGAGTCTGTGTGCAACCATTGCCTTAGCAACAGATTCTATAATATTTACAAGAGTTAAGGAGAGGTTCATGATCACAACATCACTTATACTTTTTGTTTTCCCTCTTAATTTAATCAGACTGCCTTCCAGCTCACATGCAGTAGAGACAGTCCCACTGGAAGGAGCTGAGGGCAAAAGGCCACAGTGTGAAGGGTGCAATGAGTCTTGGGCACTCTTCCCTGAGCCCAGGGAGGCAAGAAGGAATGCAGAGGGGTGGGGGCCATGGAGCACCCAGAACCACAGTGACATGCTTTCCAGAAGAGGCACTGATAACATGCAATCAGAGGACACTGACACATCAGTGTTCAGTTGTTCAGTCACTCAGCTGTGTTCAACTATTTGCGATCCCATGGACTGTAGCATGCCAGGCATCCCTGTCCTTCACCATCTCCTGGAGCTTGCTCAAACTCATGTCCATTGAGTTGGTGATGCCATCCAGCTATCTCATCCTCTGTCATCCCCTTCTGCTCCTGCCTTCAATCTTTCCCAGCATCAAAGTCTTTTTTGAATGAGTCAGTTCTAGGCATCAGGTGGCCAAAGTATTGGAGATTCTGCATCAGTTCTTCCAATGAATATTCAGGACTGATTTCCTTGAGGATTGACTGATCTCCTTCCAGTCCAATGGACTCTGAAGAGTGTTCTCCAGCACCACAGTTCCAAAGCATCAATTTTTCAACGCTCATCCTTCTTTATGTTCCAACTCTCACAGCCATACATGACTACTAGAAAAACAATAGCTTTGACAAGATGAAACTTTGCCAGCAAAGTAATGTCTCTGCTTTTTTATATGCTATCTAGGTTGGTCATAGCTTTTCTTCCAAGGAGCAAGCATCTTTTATTTTCATGGTTGCTGTCACCATCTGATTTTGGAGCCCAAGAAAATTAAGTCTGTAACTGTTTTCATTGTTTCCCCACTTATTTGCCATGAAATGATTGGACTGGATGCCAGGATCTTTGTTTTTGTAATGCTGAGTTAAGCCAGCTTTTTCTCTCCTAGGCGGCATGCCTCCCCCAGACCCAGGGCAGAGTCTGCCCGGCCCCTCCGTTAGCACTAGAGCCCAGTGGAATAAGCCAGGGCTCCTGGAAGGGAAGGGAGAAACCCAAATTGTTCTTCTCATAGTATGGGCTTTCTCCAGTCTGGCTGGATGGTGGGGATGAGGAGAAGAGTGCCGAGCTCAGGGATAGACTACTTTACTCTGGAGGCTCCAGATTAAATGGCTCTAGGCATCAGATCTGCCTTCTCTCAGACTAGGCAGGAAGTCCTGTTGCAAATCTGCGAAGCCAGGAGTTCATAGGGCAAGAGCAGTTAGCAGAGAAGGCGCCCAGCCCTTATGGCTCCTTACTCAGATGCACATGCCTAGTCTGCCGTTACTCCTCTCCAAGGTGCCAAAGGGCTGTGTCAGGGGCAGAGCTAAGGGCAGCTTGAGGAATCCTGGGACTCTGCAACACTGTGCAGGCGCCTTGGATGAGTCGCTTTAAGTGCTGTCTTGCCTTGTCCAGGGCAGTGGACGTCTTCCAGCTTAGGCTGTTAGTGCAGGCCGCTGCCGCTGATGCCTGTGCCTGGGACCTGTGCCGGCTCCTGTGTCAGCCCTGCCCAGAGACCTGTATTTTCTTCTTGCCAGGGAAGCTGGGTTCTGCAGAAGGAAGTGAATTCTGAATGCTTCGTGGTAAGTCTTTCCTAATTTACGTTGTAAGTTAAGGGGAGCTGACTGAGGAGGTGTCTCAGTTTGTTTGTGAACAGTTAGGGACCCAGTAAGATAACCTGAGAAGCATTTTCCAGTTATGTATCAGTCGTCTAGGCATGATAACCATCCCAGAAAAAAGATAAATACTCTTGCGGCACAAACCATTGCCTCTAAGGGAGCACTGTTAATGAACATTGGTGTCATGGTCAGATTGAAGTTTTTGATGACAAATCCAGCAGTTTGAAAGTTTACCACCCTAAGCAGTGGCCTGGGAGATATAGAGATAATGTTATCTTTCCAGGCCAATGCCAAAGTCAAGAAAAGAGAAGTTTAGGTTTAAAATGTTTTAGGTTTAAATTATTGAGTCTTGATTTGGCGCCTTGGGAGAAAGCAGTGAACATTGATGTTAGCTGCTTCTCTTCTTTGTCAGTTTAATTTGGAGATCTCTAGCATCTGGGCAGGACCAGATGTCAGATGAATCCTTTTCGGTTGTGAGATGTGTGTCCAAGGGTTAAGTCCCTGGAGTTGAGCTGCCATCTGGATAGTAAGGAGGACTTGATATAGCCCCTTCCAAGGAGATTCAAGTGGAGTCCTGTAATTAAAGATTCGTATCATAAGAGTGGGAGAAAATTGGAAGCATTTGTTTAGAGAGTCATAATCAAATATTTAAGGAAACTAAAGATCTAGTCCAGTGTCAGTGCAGTTCAGTCGCTCAGTGGTGTCCGACTCTTTGCGACCCATGCACCTCAGCACACGTGGCCTTCCTGTCCATCACCAACTCCTAGAGTTTACCCAAACTCATGTCCATTGAGCCAGTGATACCACCCAACCATCTCATCCTCTGTTGTCCCCTTCTCCTCCTGACTTCAATCTTTCACAGCATCAGAGTCTTTTCAAATGAGTCAGCTCTTCGCATCAGGTGGCCAAAAGTATTGGAGCTTCAGCTTCAACATCAGTCCTTCCAGTGAACACTCAGGACTGATCTCCTTTAGGATGGACTGGTTGGATCTCCTTGCAGTCCAGTCCAATTTACAAGTATATAATAAAACCTCTAAGACAGTGAGATTAGAATCTAATCTTTACAAAGGTATATGCATAATTTTTTTCTATGATTATCCTCATTTTTTCCCCACAGGTTATCATAGTAAAACCAATTTATTTGAATTAAATTTGGCCTGATTATTTTAATAATTACAGCAAAAACTGATGCAAATAACTATATTGCCATGAAAAAAATACTCAAGACTTTCTGAATTCCAGACAGGTCAGGTAGGAAGAAAAAAATAAGTGTTTCGTCTTTGTTTCCAAAGGTATACTTTACCAAGTTGCTCTAAGCCATAATAAGAGAAAAGAAAAAAAAAAAAAAAGAGCTGTTTAAATCTGGAAAAGCAAAACATCCAGGAACTAGCAATGTTTCAAACAAACAAAACAAATCATAAAATAATTGCAATCATTCTTCTACGTTTGTTCAGTTCTACATAATTAACACTTGTTCTGCTTGAATATAGTTCAATTTTATTGTATTGTAGTTATCAGAAATCTGTACTTGTCAAAGTCTTTTCCATGAATCTTCTTGAAGATGGAGAAGTTTTATAGGAACACTTTGCAAATAATAAGGCAATGATTCTCTGTAAATGACAAAGAAAAATTCCCATTATTAAAGCTCTGATGAGAGTTCATTTAATAAGGAACTGTAGTTATTTCTGTGATATATATTTTAAGATAACTGAAATTATGATTGATAGTTACACCAGGACATTTCCAAGAACTTCTGAAACATACCTAAACAAATACAGTGTAAAATATTAGTATTAGTTTTTATTTGACAGTGCTTCCCATGCAATTTAGCATATCAAATAAGTCTAATAAGTTTAATCATTCCCTTTTCATAAGGAAACAAAACAGGTTTTTTGACATGCTCCAGGAACCCTCTGAAAATCTCAGTGTTGGTTCAGGGCCAGAAACACTTCATTTGGAATTTTCTTTGCAGGAAGTTTCTCAAAACTATTAAAAAGTTTAAAAACACTTGTTCAAATAGTACCATACATTATTTGAAATAATACTTAGATATCCATTTAATCATAATGACAATTAAAACCGCCAAGGGGAAATACAGAAAGTTAAATTGTAAAAAGAAAAAAGGAAAGTAACTTAGCTATTTTAATAGGGAAGGTTCAGTTTTATTAAGTAATCAAAAATAAATACAAAAAAATAAAGAAAACTTATTTTGGTAAAACACAGAATCTTTGTTTTCTAGACAGGTCATTTAAAAGGTGAAAACCTAAAAAACACTTTTGTTTGTAATTTCCTATTAAGAATAGATCAAAAATCCAATAAAACTTCTTCTTACAGAGAAAACCAAATTCTAATATTGCACCAATTTACTTTTGGATATTAACAATTACAGTTATCAACATATAAAAAATAAATTATTTTAATCTTCAGTTCAGTCACTCAGTCATGTCCGACTCTTTGCAACCCCATGGACTGCAGCACATCAGGCTTCCCTGCTGCTGCTGCTTAATACTGGAGTTTCAGCTTCAACATAAACACTCAGGACTGATCTCCTTTAGGATGGACTGGTTGGATCTCCTTGCAGTCCAAGGGACTCTCACGAGTCTTCTCTAACACCACAGTTCAAAAGCATCATTTCTTTGGCACTCAGTTTACTTTGTAGTCCAACTTTCACATACATGACTATTGGAAAAACCATAGCTTTGACTAGACAGATCTTTGTTGGCAAAGTAATGTCTCTGCTTTTTAATATGCTTGTCTAGGTGGTCATAGCTTTTCTTCCAGGGAGCGAGCCCATTTGAATGCAGAGTTCCAAAGAATAGCAAGGAGAGATAAGAAAACCTTCCTCGGTGATCAGTGCAAAGAAATAGAGGAAGACAATAGAATGGGAAAAGCTAGAGATCTAGTCAAGAAAGTTAGAGACTCCAAGGGAGCATTTCATGCAAAGATGGGCAAAATAAAGGACAGAAAGGGTATAGACCTAACAGAGGCAGAACATATTCAGAAGAGGTGGCAAAAATACACAGAAGAACTACACAAAAAAGATCTTCATGACCAAGATAATCACGATGATGTGATCACTCACCTAGAGCCAGACATCCTGGGATGCGAAGTCAAGTGAGCCTTAGGAAGCATCACTACGAACAAAGCTAGTGGAGGTGATGGAATTCCAGTTGAGCTATTTCAAGTCCTGGAAGATGGTGCTGTGAAAGTGCTGCACTCAATGTGCCAGCAAATTTGAAAACTCAGGAGTGGCCATGGGACTGGAAAAGGTCAGTTTTCATTCCAATCCCAAAGAAAGGCAATGCCAAAGAATGTGCAAACTACTATTGCACTCATCTCACACACTAGCAAAGTCAAGAAGCAATAGTTAGAACTGTACATGGAGCAACAGACTGGTTACAAATTGGGAAATGAGTACGTCAAGGCTGTATATTGTCACCCTGCTTATTTAACTTATATGCAGAGTACATCATTAGAAATGCTGGACTGGATGAAGCACAAGCTGGAATCAAGATTGTCGGGAGAAATATCAGTTACCTAGATATGCAGATAACACCACCCGTATAGTAGAAAACTAAGAAGAACTAAAAGCCTCTTGATGAAAGTGAAAGAGGAGAGTGAAAATGTTGGCTTAAAACTCAACATTCAGAAAACTAAGATCATGGCATCTGGTCCCATCACTTCATGGCAAATAGATGGGGAAATAGTGAAAACAGTGAGAGACTTTATTTTTGGGGGGGCGGCTTCCAAATCACTGCAGATGATGACTGCAGTCATGAAATTAAAAGGTACTTGCTCCTTGGAAGAAAATTTATGACCAACATAGACAGTATATTAAAAACAGAGACATTACTTTGCCATCAAAGGTTCATCTTTGTCAAAGAAATGGCTTTTCCAGTAGTTTTGTATGGACGTGAGAGTTGAACTATAAAGAAAGCTGAACATTGAAGAACTGATGCTTTTGAACTGCTTCTAATTTAAAATTACTGCCAGGAAATAAGTACAATAATACAAATCTCACCAGTTTTAAAAGAAGTTGAAACAAAGTTGTTTATTTAGCAGATGAAAAAAGTTAAGGTTACCTGCTCAGATGGCTGAAGCTTTTTATTAATATTGGTGGCTCAGAGGCACAGGGTAAAAAAGAACACAAGGTAGGACTTTAAGTTGTTTCAGTTCAGTTCAGTTCAGTTGCTCAGTCATGTCTGACTCTTTGTGACCCCGTGAATCACAGCACGCCAGGCCTCTGTGTCCATCACCAACTCCCGGAGTTCGCTCAGACTCACATCCATCGAGTCAGTGATGCCATTCAGCCATCTCATCCTCTGTCGTCCCCTTCCCCTCCTAAGCCCAATCCTTCCCAGCATCAGAGTCTTTTCCAATGAGTCAACTCTTCACATGAGGTGGCCAAAGTCCTGGAGTTTCAGCTTTAGCATCATTCCCTCCAAAGAAATCCCAGAGCTGATCTCCTTTAGAATGGACTGGTTGGATCTCCTTGCAGTCCAAGGGACTCTCAAGAGTCTTCTCCAACACCACAGTTCAAAAGCATCAATTCTTCGGTGCTCAGCTTTCTTCGCAGTCCAACTCTCACATCCATACATGACCACAGGAAAAACCATAGCCTTGACTAGACGGACCTTAGTCGGCAAAGTAATGTCTCTACTTTTGAATATGCAATCTAGGTTGGTCATAACTTTTCTTCCAAGGAGTAAGCTCAGTCAAAGGCTTTGGCATAGTCAATAAAGCAGAAATAGATGTTTTTCTGGAACTCCACAAACCAGCTTTTCCAAAATCTGTAAAATAAGAACAGTTGCCCTTAATTCTTGGAAACTGGGTTGCAGTTTAAATGACATCATAGGATAATTTATCCATAAATTTTTTTACAAAGGCTTTGGAAGGTCCCCAGCCCCCACCCCTCAGCCCCCCACATAGTTTTATTTTACCTTAGAGGAGAAAGTATGACATTTCCTGTCAGTTTCTGAATATCAGCTTTTAGTTCTGTCAAATTTCTGATCATAAAGTTATGAAACTGTTTGAATATTTTGTTAGATTTCAGCCAGCACAAACAGTAAATATTTCTGGCATGATTAAACAACACGCTGGGCTTAAGGGGCATCCCCAAAGAGGGCATCAAAGATGTTTTAGTTTCCTCTTTTCACCAGGTTTTTAGAGAGAGATTCAGGAGAGCTGACTCGGAATTCTCATCTTTACTGGCTTCTATCAGTTTTTCCAGGATACATCTACAGGTTCCAAGTGGGATTTAAAGTATAACTGTGGTATCTGTCAGAATTTAGCAAGGCTTTTATTAATTTTAATTTTTGTTTCACCTTATCAATTTGAAGGAATAAAGTAGCAGTTTTCTAGAAAATCCCAGAGAGTCTCAGCAGCTCTGGGAGGGGGCCCATATGGGCCTCCTTCACTAGTAGATTTAGGGATTTCTTTAACACCACTGACTTGCTGGATTTTTGTTTATGCTAGTCTCTTCAGAGTGGAAAGGCAATTTGACAGAGATTAGTAAAATGAAAAGTAAAGTGGGAGGGAGGGGAGCAGTAGGAGGTGTCAGTTTTTTATCTTTTGTTTTGGATGCCTTTTCTGTCTGTCTTTCATTTTTTATTAGTGTTTGCAGACAATTCTTTTGTGAAGCTATTTTGAAATCTTGAAGGCTTTGGAGTCTCTGTATGTACGTCATTGCGTCAGGTATGTCCGACTCTTTGTTACCCTATGGACCATAGCCTGCCAGGTTCCTCTGTCCATGGGATTCTCCAGGCAAGCATACTGGAGTGGATTGCCATGCCTGCCTCCAGGGGATCTTCCTGGCTTAGGGATCAAACCTGTGTCTCCTATGTCTACCTGCACTGGCAGATGGGTTCTTTACACTAGGGCAACCTGGGAAGCGCCTTTAGAGTCTACTGTGTGACAATTAAAATTGACATCTCAATCTGTTTGATAAATTAGGGAGCCCTCACTTTTATATATATTTCTTAAATGATCTTATTTAGTTGGAATACTCCTCATAATGGTCGTTATCATTTCCCAGAGGATTGGCAGTGGTTTGGTAGGGCCCTTAGCCCCAAATGGGGTGGACCCACTTCTATCTGGTCATTTTTTGAGGCCCCCAATCTAATGGTTCTGAGAAGCCCAGTGGCTCAGAGGTAAAGAATCTGCCTGCAGTGCAGGAGATACAGGAGACGCGGATTGGATCCCTGTTTGGGAAGATCCCCTGGAGGAGGAAATTGCAACCTAGTTCAGTATGCTTGCCTGGAAAACATCCCATGTACAGAGGGACTTTTTTTTTTTTTGCAACCCCATGTGGTCAGACACAGCTGAGCCACTAAGCACGTGTGCATTCTGATGGTTACCAAGCGAAGTTCTCAGGACACAAAATTCTAGCTTGTCTTTGGTAAGATTCCAGCCAGTATCATAAATATCTGTAGCTTCTTGGACCATAATTCTTAAGCAGATGTGTTGGAAGGTGTCACACTTAACTCTTTGGATTTAAATAATTTAATAAAATATCCCATTTTATTTATTTCTTTGTTTATTTACTTATTTATTTAACTAAGCCTTTGGGTCTCTTAGAGATAAAATAATACCTGAAGGGAATATACAGCTGGGTTGGAAATTGTATGATATCTTACAGCATGCTCCATTGTGCAAAAATTTTCTGGAGGTTGGTGGATGATATAGTATTAATCTAACCTGTTCTAGTGACTAACTTATTCTAGTATAGGAGTCTTTGAGTTAGGTAGCAAACACTATAACAGTTTTAAAATGCTTGATATGTTCTCACCAATCTTACCACTTTTTTTTTTTTTTTTTTTTGTCTTCTGAGATTCTCATTAACAGTAGCCTTTATTTGGATTAAACACACTGGACTCAATTCAACTTAAGTCAGACCTAGTCAGACTCCAGACCCAGTCCAGTTCTGGACACAGTTCTGGACCCAGTTCTGTTTGTTTGTTTTAAGTTTAACTCAGTTTGCTTCATTTTGAGTTAGGTAGCAAACACTATAACAGTTTTAAAATGCTTGATATGTTCTCACCAATCTTACCACTTTTTTTTTTTTTCTTTTGTCTTCTGAGATTCTCATTAACAGTAGCCTCTATTTGGATTAAACACACTGGACCCAATTCAACTTAAGTCAGACCTAGTCAGACTCCAGACCCAGTCCAGTTCTGGACCCAGTTCTGTTCTGTTCTGTTTGTTTGTTTGTTTGTTTTAAGTTTAACTCAGTTTGCTTCTGGCCAGTAACCACCAGCAATTGCTATCCAGGTGTTTGGAAAGTGGGGAAAGGACAGAACCAGCAGACACAGAGAATAGGATCTGTGCACTAATTCCAAATGAATGGGGAATTGCAGCTGCTACCAGCAGTTCCCAACTTGGAAAGTAGGGGCTGAACCAAGGGCTTCCATCTAAATGGGAAACTATGGAAACCCAATTAGGTTAGGAGCTGAACAAAAAGAGTGGAACTCAGAACCAAGAGGATGTTACCCATGGCCTTTGGAAACAGAGACAAACAGGGAACTCAGGAGAGTTCATGGGGTACTACATATGTGTTGTTCATCGTCCCTGCAGCCATCAGAAGTTCATTTTGGATCCCACCACTGTTATCAAATCTATTATAAACAAAATAAATCAAAATTCACCAGAATGAATTTGAAGATCTAATTGGTTTTATTCAATAATTTATAAATTGTACAGCATCCCATCTAGGAAACAGAAAGGAACTCCAAGGAATAAAAAGGACCTAAGGTCCATCTAGGGCTTTGATGGTGGTTCAGACAGTAAAGAATCTGCCTGGAATGTGGGAGACCTGGGTTCAATTCCAGGGTTGGGAAGATATCCTGGAGAAGGGAATGGCTACCTACTTCAGTATTCTTGCCTGGAGAATTCCATGAGCAGAGGAGCCTGCTGGACTACAGTCCATGGTGTTGCAAGAGTTGGATACGACTAAGCAACTAACACACACACAAGGTCAATCTATCTCAGATACTTGGTTCTCTTCTGTCTACCTTTATGCTTAAAGCTGAAACATTTTTTGTTTGTTTTTTCTTGGTAAAGAAGGGCAGAATTCCTCCTGAGAGAAGGAATAAATATGTGCTGGAGAAGGTGCTGCTGTCTAAGGAGGAGACAGTGCTAGTGAGTGGAATGGCCCAGAGTTATCACAGGGTTATCAAGGATTATAAAAAAGATTATGGATCTTGTACTGATCCAAAGTTCTTTTCATTTTTAATGGTACTAATATAATCTATTGAAAGGAACACAAATTGATGTATTGCTCTCTCCTACCATGACAAATAGAGGAAAGCCACATTCCCCCAGAGGATGTAATCCATGGTCAGCAGAGTCTAGAGGTAGTCACTCCACACTAATTTGGGAGGAAGAGAATATCTTAAGCAGCCTGAGTCCCAGAAACCCTGGGTAGTTCTTTCCAATGGAGAAAGAGGCAGCTTTTCAATCAGTAGGCACCAGTGAGTACATCAACAGTGACAGCTTTGCTAGAGAGTATCTTCTTTGTTTCAAGATACCACTAATAAAAAAAATAAATAAATAATTTTCCTTTAGTTTGGTTGAATCGAGCTAAGGTTCTGATTTGTTGACTCTAGATGTGCCCAGCTGTTTGACTCTTCACTTCATTCCAACAAATAAACCCACTAATTCAACATTCAAACAGATATTTATAGCATTATAACAAAATGATCAGTCTTCCAAGGATCTATTTGACTGCCTGGTGATTATCTCTGAGGTTTCTCACATGAAATATTAAAAAAAAAAAAAAATGCTAAGAAGACCAAGTTCAAGAAAGGTTTTCCTGAGGATTCTTCTCACCTGAAATATAAACCTAATGGTAAAATGTCTTTAATGTAGATACCTGAAACGCTGTAGTACTTTATATTTATTAAAGCAGTTAAGAAATATAGAAATGGCTTCCTGTGACTATTTCCAGTCACAGGGTATTTCTTACCTTGGCTCTGCCTCCTTTTTGCCCTTCAGAGAATTTTTGCGCTAACTCTGGAATACTGCCATTTAACAACGTTGCTATTGCACAGTACAGATACAGTGTTGGTGACTTAAAGCGAAGTCTTCTTTCAAGTAACTTTAGTCAGCAGTATTAAATCACGTAGTATACTTGTTATTACTTAAATTGTCTTGATAAATCCTGAAGATTAATTTGAAGTTTCTTTCATTTTCTCAATAGACCATTTGGTCCTTTCTGTTATCCCTTAGTTGTGTCTGATTTAATGGCTGTTTTGTTGATCACTTGTCTGCAGGTTCTATTACTCAAGCTCTTCTTTTCACTTAATTATTTGAGTGATTACACCATTTTTCCTTAAAATATAGGTTCATTTTTAAAGTCCTGTCAATTAGTCTCTCACACCTTTAATGATGTTTACCACAGCAAGAAGCAAGATTTATTTCAGATTTCTCTCTCTCTCTCTCTCCATTTCTGTCTCTTTCTTTCCTTGTAAGAATATAAGACAAGGAGCGCTGAAACAATAGTGTGATAAAAAATATAATTTGAAAAATTGTGGTTCTATCTTTTGTTGCTGGTAACTTTAGAAACTTAATAACTGTGAATTAATCACTAAAGCATGAGTTAGAGTATGGACAGTGAGGTGAAAAAATAGCAATGACAGGCTAAATTAAAATATTCTAAAACCAAATGCTTTTTAAAAATCCAGACCACCCGTGGTGGATTCATGTCAATGTATGGCAAAACCTATACGGTATTGTAAAGTAAAATAAAGTAAAAAAAAAAAAAAAAAAAAAAAAATCCAGACCAAAAAATATATGATTGTATAATTTCTCATTCATTTGACATCTTATCAGACTCAGACTTGTAGTTTTCTCATACAAGTGCATAGTACTGAGAGTCTTCCTTATAGGCATAAGTACATGAAAAGCTTTATGAGACAAAACTTATTAGATACCGTGTTTGGGAAACTTTCGTATCATTTCTGATCAAAGAAAAGTTATGGGGGATTGTGTTAGGAAGAATTAGGAAATGCCTAACTGATAGATTTTATATTTCTACAACTTTGGGGAATGTAGAAACAAGGTTATATCTTAAAATTGAAATGCCTATTGCTGTATATCTGTTTTAAGCTTCAATCTGCACTGCATATTCCTTCTATGTGGTACATGCAGCTCTGACCACTGAGGATTCATAGTCTTTTCCCATAAAATGAAGTAGGTGCTGGGAGAAAGCTTTTCAGCCAAGTGTATATTTTCCAGTCCTGTATATATATCTAAGCAGATGCATGATTAATCGTGGCTAACAAAGTGTGAGCAAAGTGAATATAACTTCTTCAGTAAGAGTTATGTATGCTGTGTGTCTTTCTCATGATTTCCTCCCCACACCATGGTGAACTTGTTGGCCCATGTGGAAGACTTCAGCATTACAAATGTGCAGAGTCTGAATCCTTGAGTCTCTTTGAAGGAAAGCTATCAAACAAAGCACATCTGTTAAAGTTGGCATATTTTTTTTTTTTTTCTGTAAATGGCCCACCCTGTATTTTAGGCTTTGTGGGACCCAGTCTCTGTCTCTTCTACTCCTTTCTCTTCCTTCGTCTCAAATATCTTCAAGAACATACAAAAAAGTATTCATATTAAAACAGGCTTTGGGACAGGTAGGGCTGTGGTCATGATTTGCAATTCCCTGTATTAAGCTACTGAAATGTAAAGGTTTTTGTTACAGCAGTTAACATATTCAGATGAACACGTTCTATAA
This sequence comes from Cephalophus harveyi, assembly GCA_006410635.1. Lineage (NCBI taxonomy): Eukaryota > Metazoa > Chordata > Mammalia > Artiodactyla > Bovidae > Cephalophus > Cephalophus harveyi. The sequence continues at coordinate 109,425 of SJYT01013216.1, read as the reverse complement.
CAGGGGCTGGCAAACTTTATTCCCAAGCCAAATCAGGCCATAGCTTGTTTGTGTAAATAAAATTTTATTTGGACACAGTCAGGTGACACTGGGGGCTTCCCAGGTGGTGCTAGTGCTAAAGAATCTGCCTGCCAATGCAGGAGACATTAGACACAAATTTGATCCCTCGGTCAGGAAGATCCCCTGGAGGAGGGCCTAGCAACTGACTACAGTATTCTTGCCTGGAGAATCCCATGGACAGAGGAGCCTGGTGGACTATAAGTCTATAGGGTCGCCAAGAGTTGAATACGACTGAGGCAGCTTAGCACGTGCACACACATCTTCTCAGAAAAACCTTACTGATCTTTTTCATAACTGTGATAATAGTTTCCCTGTGTTTAAAAGTATTTCTTCATTAGTATGGTAGTCACAGCTTTCAAGGCAGCTCATTTTCTAACCCGATAGAAATTTCTTTTACACATTAAGCCAAAATCTCTTTCTCTGTAACATCTATCCATTGATCCTACTGCTTTCCCTGTAACCTCATAGCATAAGATGTTTCCTTTTCAACTGAGCAGCCTCTTAAACACTGGAGAACTTTTGAAAAGAGGAAAATGAAATAGATATAGCACTCATTCACTGTCAAGAGGTATAGTGTGCTCTCTTTTCCTTATAATAATTCCTAACACATTTGTTAGAACTTTAAAAAGAAAAACCTAGTTCAAGCTGACCTCAAAGTGAGTTCTTCAGGTATAAATCTCAAATTCAGAAAAAAAAAAAAAAAGTACAGTTTTATGCTTCTGCTCCAAGAGACGTTGGATGTATTTCCTTTTACTTTAGTGGACATTTTCAGGACATTAAGAATAAGATTGTATAATGATTAGCATTTAGTAGTGAGACTGTGGGATCAGAATAGCCTAAAGTCTAAATATGACTTTGTTATTTACAAACTATGTGCATGTGTGCTAAGTCACTTCAGTCATGTCTGACTCTGCAGATGTATGGACTGTAGCCCTCCAGGCTCCTCTGTCCATGTGGTTCTCCAGGCAAGAATACTGGAATGGGTTGCTGTGTCCTCCTCCAGAGGATCTTAATAACACAGGAATCAAACTGGTGTCTCTTATGTCTCCTGCATAGCAGGCAGATGCTTTACCACTAGTGCCACCTGGGAAGCCCTATAAACTATGTAACTCCAGGTAATTTTAAGTCCAGTCTGTTTCACTTTCCTTGTTTGTCTAATGGGAGAATTATTACTTACAAGTACTAGATGCTTTTGAACTGTGGTGTTGGAGAAGACTCTTGAAAGTCCCTTGGACTGCAAGGAGATCCAACCAGTCCATCCTAAAGGAGATCAGTCCTGGGTGTTCATTGGAAGGACTGATGTTGAAGCTGAAACTTCAATACTTTGGCCACCTGATGTGAAGAGCTGACTCATTTAAAAAGACCCTGATGCTGGGAAAGATTGAAGGTAGGAAAAGGGGGTGACAGAGGATGAGATGGTTGGATGGCATCACTGACTCAATAGACATGGGTTTGGGTGGCTTCCAGGAGTTGGTGGTGGACAGGGAGGCCTGGTGTGCTGTGGTTCATGGGGTCACAAAGAGTCAGACACGACTGAGTGACTGAACTAAACTGAACTAGCTCATAGGTGTGTCTTGAGAATTAAAAGAGACAATACACATGTAACATTCTGTGCTCTCCCAAACACATGAGAAATACTAGGAAATTGAGATTTGTCATAGTCCTAACACATGCTTTTATTTTTCATAGATATGCACTAAGAATGTCATCTCACTGCCATGTTGCCTACACGTGGTCACATAAAGATCATGGTGTGTGGATTTTGAAAATTTATATTATATTCATTTAACAATTAACTTTTATTAAGACTGTCCTAATGGATCACTCACACTCACCTAGAGCCAGACATGCTGGAATGTGAAGTCAAATGGGCCTTAGGAAACATCAGTGCAAACAAAGCTAGTGGAAGTGATGAATTTCCAGTTGAGTATTTCAAATCCTAAAAGATGATGCTGTGAAAGTGCTGCACTCAATATGTCAGCAAATTTGAAAAAGTCAGCAGTGGCCACAGGACTGGAAAAGTCAGTTTTCATTCCAATCCCAAAGAAAGGCAATGCCAAAGAATGCTCAAACTACTACACAATTGCACTCATCTCACATGCTACTAAAGTAATGCTCAAAATTCTCCAAGCCAGATTTCAGCAGTCCGTGAATCGGGAACTTCCAGATGTTCAAGCTGGTTTTAGAAAAGGCAGAGGAACCAGAGATCAAATTGCCAACATCCGCTGGATCATGGAAAAAGCAAGAGAGTTCCAGAAAAACATCTATTTCTGCTTTATTGACTATGCCAAAGCCTTTGACTGTGTGGATCACAATAAACTGTGGAAAATTCTGAAAGAGATGGGAATACCAGACCACCTGACCTGCCTCTTGAGAAACCTGTATGCAGGTCAGGAAGCAACAGTTAGACCTGGATATGGAACAACAGACTGGTCCCAAATATGAAAAGGAATATGTCAAGGCTATATATTGTCACCCTACTTATTAACTTATATGCAGAGTACATCATGAAAAATGCTGGGCTGGAGGAAGCACATGCTGGAATCAAGATTGCCAGGAGAAATATCAATAACCTCAGATATGCAGATGACACCAGACTTATGACAGAAAGTGAAGAGAAACTAAAAAGCCTCTTGATGAAAGTGAAAGAGGAGAGTGAAAATGTTGGCTTAAAGTTCAATATTCAGAAAACTAAGATCATGGTATCCGGTCCCATCACTTCATGGCAAATAGATGGGGAAACAGTAGAAACAGTGGCTGACTTTATTTTTCTGGGTTCCAACATCACTGCAGATGGTGATTGCAGCCATGAAATTAAAAGACACTTACTCCTTGGAAGGAAAGTTATGACCACCCTAGACAGCATATTGAAAAGCAGAGATATTACTTTGCCAACTAAGGTCCGTCTAGTCAAGGCTATGTTTTTTCCACTGGCCATGTATGGATGTGAGAGTTGGACTATAAAGAAAGCTGAGTGCAGAAAATTGATGCCTTTGAACTGTGGTATTGGAGAAGACTCTTGAGAGTTCCTTGGACTGCAAGGAGATCCAACCAGTCCATCCTAAAGGAGATCAGTCCTGGGTGTTCATTGGAAGAACTAATGTTGAAGCTGAAACTCCAATACTTTGGCCTCATGATGGGAAGAGCTGACTTATTTGAAAAGACCCTGATGCTGGGAAAGATTGAAGGCAGGAGGAGAAGGGGACAACAGAGGATGAGATGGTTGGATGGTATCACTGACTCAATAAACATGGGTTTGGGTGAACTCTGGGAGTTGGTGATGGATAGGGAGGCCTGGCGTGCTGCGGTTCATAGGGTCACAAAGAGTCAGACATGACTGAGCGACTGAATTGAACTGAACTGAACTGAATGTGATGATGAAATCATGATTATTTTCCCAAGAATAATCAAAGGTGATACCGCTTATCACTAAGATTCAGTTCAAATGCTACGTCCTTGGAGAGAAGATGTAAGGGGAGAGCACTCCAGGCTGAAAACACTGGGTAAAAACATCTCCTTGAGTCAGAAATGAGACAATGAGGGTAAGGATAGCATCAACTGGGAAATCATCATCTTGCTATGTCTTACAATTACATATTCCAACTTGCCTGGTCAAAAGAAAAATTCCTATTGTAAGAAACTGTCTTAGTGCCTTCCAGTTGCTTCTAGTTTACCTTTGGGACTGTACAATAATATAAGCTTAGTTCTTCTAATATTTGTTGTCTTTAAAATTAACCTTTCTTATCTTTTCAACATTATATTATTTTAGGTGAATTACATAATCTTTGTTAGCTCCAGTTTCCTTTCTTATAAAATAAGGATAATCATACCCAACTTCCAGGAATATTGCATGGATTAAATGAGAAAACTGTATAAAGTACAAAGACAGCACCAGGTACGTAGCACATGTTAAATGAAAGGTAGCTATTATAATAACAGTTACCATATTCTCATCACCCATGCTTTATGGTAGCTCTTCATTTTGTCAGTATTTCTCTGAAAATGCACCACCTAGAAATTAGTATAGAATTCCAAACAAAGTGTGTTGACATCATCAATTAAGGACTATTTCATTCTTTGTTCTTAACACTTGATAACTGAAGCCTAGGATGCTTCAACTATTTTCTGCAAGTATGTGATACTTATATTGACCATACTATAAACTAAAATATCTGTCCTGTTTTTGTATGTCTGCTTTTTCTATACTTTTCTGAACTGAGAGATCTCCAGGACTTAGATGAGATACAGTGTACCACAAGGAATAAAATACTGGCTTTGTGGCCCCATATAGCTTTGAATGCTGGCTTCTGAACTGGAGCAAGTTGTTAAAAATAATTCTGGGCTTTTTCTTTCTTTCTTTTTTTTTTTTTCAATTTGTTGAGCAGATATTAACTACCTTGAAGGGGTTTTGTAAAAATTAAAAAGTATAATACATTTAAAGTGTTAGGTATAATGCTTAGTATATAATAATAGATCAATGACTGGGAGCTGTTATTAACAATCTATTAAAATGTACTTTGTTAGTTCAATCATTACTATAGTTAAGCACATCTCTCTCTTTCTTTTTTAGATTTTTATTCTATAATCTGTATACATTCTCTTCTATTTTTGAGTCAAGCATTCATTTTATTAATGTTCTACTACATTTATCACTACTTGATTGATGCACCTTTGAAAAGGACAAGGCTGAGTGTAGCATCCCAGGATAATCCTCAAGATATCTCTTTATATGATCAGTCGGTTGGTGCATAAACAATCAACCAATATCAAAAGTATTTTTGTTCTTTTGAGCTATATTTACTTTTGATTCATGTATAGTTCAGCTTTATTTGGGTTGATGTGATTCTATAACAGATGAGTTGGCTTTATGGCAATACAAAAATTAGCTTTATTATCCTTAGTTTGTGAAGGATGTTAACAATAAAATTTATATTTTCAATGACTGCCAATTTTTTTTAAGATTTATTTGTTCAAATCACACTCATTTACTAGAAGCAAATAAGAATACATTTGAACAGTTATTTTACTGCAGCCACTATAGTCTCATCATTTGCAATAATTTCTGTTTATTCCTGACTATAACATAGCAGTTTTTTATTTCAACAAGTTAGAGTAGAAGGACATAGTTAACAAAGCATTTTTTTATTCTGCCATATAAAATTGCAGGGACATATTTTTATCAGTTTTTGACTTGTTCAACCCCCTGTCAGATTGTGCCAAATCATGCTACTAAATTTTGAGTAATCCATGTCAGCCATTAGACTCTCAGAAATGAATCTGTTGAAAAGTGGTATAATCTGAGCTTCTGTATCAGGTAAATGATGTCAGCCACCTGTTCCAATTTTGCAGTATAAGAAGTATCATCACTTTTATAAACATTTTTATAAAATATAGGAGTCAACAGAAGTGAAGTCAAGTGAGTCTAATTTTAATACTGTAAATGTCATTAAGCAACAGTAATCTCTGTTTTTTACCCTATTCCCCTAGCTTTTTAGACTTTACAGTTAGGAGAATTTTGTTCTTAGGAAAAATATAATGGAGAGAAAGTTTATTATATTACTGATTTTTAAACAGAAAAGAAAAATCTTTTGCTCATAATTTTTCTTCCATATAGAGATTCCTAGGGACAGTAAATGTAAATTTATGTTAAAATTAATTTTACAAAGGACCTTGATCGATTACAATATGCATTCTTACATCATTGTTAAAATACACGATGTCTCAGGATGAGTGATTATGTTTTAACTGTCTTGAAAAAATTACATATATTTTTTAAAATAAAATTTTAATTTATTAATCATATTTTAATTTAAAACTGTGTTGGAAGTCATTTAATAAATGGTTTATAATTACTTTAAAGATGTTAATAACTTTCCTGAACAAGCAATTTTATTTCTGTGGCTTATTGCTATTGATATTCTGATCTAGTCATACAATGAATACATATATGGCTTAGGAAAAGATGAATTATCTTTTTCTTTAAGAAGAAACTGAAGTTTTCTTTCAAGGCTAATTTTGGTGGCAGTATATCTCACTGAATGGTTTTTAACAAAATGTATTAGAGAAAATGAAATCATACAGTGTATTTAAAAGGCTAATGAGAAAGCACATAAGCTTTATTGATTTAAAATTACATTGGTTTCATTTTGCTTATCTGAGTTAAATAGATTTCAATTTTGATTTTAATTCATTGAAGGCCTTACAATTTATTAAAAAGAACTGTTGAAAGGCTGTGGGATATGGGTAAAATAGGAGTAGAGTAATGTTTGGTAGTTGTAGTAAATGGGCTCCCTTCAATCTGTTAGATTAAGAGCTGAGTCTGGTTCACTGTTGTAAACCCACTCACACAAAGAGCTGGACATGTCTAAGCATTCCCTGATGGTTTTCTGAACAAATATATGAATGGATGGATGAATGCTAATACATTCAGAGACATACTGGCAGTAAAGGTAGCTTTAAATTTTATGAGAACAGTCTAAAAAAAATTCACATATTTATATATACACACACATTTTTAAACAGCTGAGAATCAATCTTGTGATGTTCCAAAGAGATGACAGAGGAGGCTCCTGAACTATCCCTCCAATGGACACACCAAACTTAAAGCTACATATGGGGCAATTCCTCTGACAGAAATCCAGAAAATACCTGAGCAACATGTATACATAGATGAATGAGAAAGTACCCACATCAAAACAGGTAGGAATGTCTTGAGACACACTTCCATCATAAGCCCCATCCTTGGCACAGTGATATACAATTGAGAAATAACTTGCAAGCCTCAGCTTCTCGCTGAGGAACAAAGTGTTTGAATTCGACATCTAGCACATAACCTTTACCACTCCCACCCAAGGGGTGAACACACAAAAACCTAGCTCTGAAAATTAATAGAGCTTGCATCTGTGAAACCCATAAGACTATAGTAAACAAACAAACAAAAAATGGTTTTGAACAGTTTTTTAAGGACTTGTATGGCTTTCCGCCCAGGGTTTAGCCTTGAGGGGGCAAACAGAAATACCCTTCTTACAGTTTTTACCTGAAGGAGGCCTATTTGTGTATTGTAAAAGTTGCTACTGTATGGTCAGACTTCTGACTTAGCACATATCTAAGAGTTGACTGCAGTCCCCCTGGAGACAAAAAAGGATGGCAGATGCAATCTCCACATTCTCCATTTAGCCCATGCTTCTCTGGAAGGAGGCTGGGCACATATTTGCTGTCCAGTGGATGCACCCATTAATTGCCTTGCTCTAGCCACAAAGGTCTGTATAGTCAAAGCTATGGTTTATCCAGTAGTCATGTAAGGATGTGAGAGTCAGACTGTAAAGAAGGCTGAGCACTGAAGAACTGATGCTTTTCAACTTTGGTGTTGGAAAGATCTTGAAAGTCCCTTAGACTGTAGGGAGATCAAACCACTCAATCCTAAAGGAAATCAACCCTGAATATTCATTGGAAAGACTGATACTGAAGCTGAAAATCCAATCCTTTGGCCACCTGATGCGATGAGCTGACTCATTGGAAAAGACCTTGATGCTGGGAAAGACAGATGGAAGGAGGAGAACGGGACAACAGAGGACAAGATGGTTGGATGGTATCACTGACTCATTCGATGTGAGCTCAAGCAAACTCCGAGAGATGGTGAAGGACAATGAAGCCTGGTGAGCTGCAGTCCATGAGGTTGCAAAGAGATGGAATGACTGAGCAACTGAACAGCAACAATGTGTGTATTATGGGGCTTTCACTTTCTACAACAATAACACCAAAAACAGTTCTTAACCATATACCCTTCCTCCAGGGCACAGCACAGAGAGAAAAGATAGAAAGGCCCATTGCCTAGTCTTTCTTTGCAAAGGTCTATTAGATACTTCAAAATTGACAGTGTAAATATCAGCTTCTAGTTAACCTACATCTTGATGCTGACTGATATCCTTCCGTTTGGGACAGTGACAGGTTTTAGCACAACCTCAAAACTAGTGGGAGCCATTGAAAACAGAATGGACTTCTTGGACGATCAAAAAAGTTTGAGAGAAAACCAAGAGCTAGGGCATGGTTGAACAATAAGTTTCATCTCCTATACAAGACCACTCCATCAGGAATTGGAATGTTGCCTGTTAAATCAATGTGCAGAAATCAACACAGGAAGCCAAGGAAAATAAAGAAAAGAAGGTTATATCCCAAACAAAAGAACACGATAAAACTTAAGAAACAGACCTTAATACAATAAAAGGAACATAGTTGCTTTTCCTTATAAAGAGTGCAAAATGATGGTCATAAAAATGTTCACTGAGGTCAGGAGAACAATTCGTAAACAAAGTGAGAATTTCAACAGACACAGAAAAAAATTAGAAAGCACCAAACAGAAAACAGAACTGAAGAATACAATAACTACACTTATAAATTCAGTAGAGGTGTTCAGCAGCAAACTATGCTATTTGTTCAGTCAGGTCCAACTCTACGACCCCATGGACTATAGCCCACCAGGCTCCTCTATCCATGGAGTTCTCCAGGCAAGAATATTGGAGTGGGCAGCTGTGCCTTTCTCCAGGGGATCTTCCTGACTCAAGGATTGAACTTGGGTCTCCTGTATTGCAGGCAGATTCTTTACCATCTGAGCCACCAGGGAAGCCCAGAAAACTAGAATAAGCAAAAGAAAACAACATCAGACTCAAAGATGTCAATTGAAAATAAAACAAAACATACAGTCCATACAGTCTAAAAGTTGAGATGCTTCTTTTTATCTGGGGACATTACTGAGGACTATAGCCCAGAAGACAGCTGAGATAGTTCCAAGGAGCTGTTCTAAGAGAAGGTACCGGCATATATCATTTTTTGCTGGAAAGAAAACAACTTTAAAAGATTACTGCTAATCACTGAAAGGGCTTTCCTGATAATAAATTTGGATGATTGAAATTATTTCTTTGATATGTATCTTATCTAGACTCAGTATTCTATTTTTGTCCATCCTGAATTTTCCTCAGGGCTCACCATCAGGATGGCTGCAGTGGCTGATAGCTTGAGGGCAGGCAACTGATCATTGTTCACTGAAGTGGCAGAGAGCATGTTTTTTTAATCCACAAAGATAAGGTAGTAGAGTTCATCCAATCTCAAAGGGGAAAAAAAAAAAAAAGTGAAAAAGAGTAAAGATAGCTTAAAAGATTCATGAGACAACATCTAGTAGACTAATGTTTATATAATAGGGGTTTCAGAAGGAGAAAAGAGAAAGAAAGGGGCAGAAAGCTTATTTGAAGAAATGAGTTACATCTAAATTAATAAAATACCTAGAAGTAAATTTGCCCAAGAAAGTGAAATATCTGTACACTTAGAACTGAAACAAGAATTGAAGATGAAAAAAATGGAAAGATATTCTGTACTCATAGATGTTAAGATGATCATACCATGCTACCCAAAACAAATCTATAGATTCAGTGTAGTCCTTACCAAAATCCCAATAACATTTTTCACAGGAATAGAGGAAAAAAAAAAAATCCAAAATATTTGTGAAAACACAAAAGACCTCAAACAGCTAGAGAAATCCTGGGAAAGAAGAATAAAGCTAGAGGCATCACACTTCCTGTTTTCAAACGATAGTACAAAGTTATAGTAATCAAAATAATATGGTATTGGCATATAAACATACACATAAATCAGTGGAACAGAATAGAGAGCCTAGAAAGTCTTACATATAAGATCAACTAATTTTCAATAAATAAGCCAAAGAAAAATGGAGAAATGATTCATCTGTTTAGTAAACATGTTAGTGAAACTTGATAACCACTTGCAAACAAATCTGGACCTGTATCTTAAAGTATACACAAAAAATAAAATGAATTAAAGAAGAATGTAGCCATAAAATTCTTAGAAGAAATCACAATATATAAGCTCCTTGACATAGGTATTGGCAATGATTTTTAAAATTTGACATCAAAAGCTGATATAGTAAGACTATGTTAATTAGAAAACTTCTGCACAACAAAGGAAACTATCGAAAGTATGAAAAGGCAACCTATCAAGTGGGAGAAAATATTTTCAAACAAATATGTTATGAAAGGTTAATATCTAAGATATACAGAGAACTCATAACTCATACAGTTCACTAGCAAGCAAGCCCAAATAATCCTATTTAAAAATGAGCAAATGTCCTAAATAAACATAAATCCAAAGAATACACAGAAATGAACAACAGGTGCATGAAAAGTTGCTCAACTACATTGATCAACACAGAAATACAAATCAAAACCCCAATGAGATATCATCTCACACCTATTAAAATTACTGTTGTTTAAAAGGCAAAAGAACTGTTGGTGAGGATGTGGAGAAAAGGGTACGCTTGTATACTGTTGGTGAAAATGCATTTTAGTACAATCATTTTTGAAAACATTATGAAGGTTTCTCATAAAATAAAAAATAGAATTACTATATGATTCAGCCATCCTACTTCTTGGTGTATATTGGAAGGAAACAAAATCGTTATCTTAAAGAGATACCTGCACACCTATGTTTACTGCAGTTAGGAAAGCTCAGACATGGAAGGGTTTCCCAGGTGGTGCTAGTGATAGAGAACCTGCCTGCCAATGCAGGAGATGTAAGAGACTCAGGTTTGATCCCTGGGTCAGGAACATCCCCTGGAGGAGGGCATGGCAAGCCACTCCAGTATTTTTGTCTGGAGAATCCCATATATAGAGGAGCCTGGCAGGCTACAGTCCATAGTATCACACAGAGCTGAACATGACTGAAGCACTTTAGCACAAGACATGGAAGCAATCTCAGTATCCACTGAGGTTGAATGGATAAAGAAAATGTGATGTGACAGAAAATGTGCTTCAGCCATAGAAAAGAAGGAAATCCTACCATTTGTGACAACATGGATGGACCTTGAGGCATTATGCTAAGTAAAGTATGCCAGACAAAGACAGGTACTCTACAATCTAAAATTATATGTGAAATATGAAAAACCACACAAATTCATACAGAGAACAGGCTTATGCTTGCCAGAGACAGGAGCTGGGGGTTGAAGGAAATGTGTGAAAGTGATCAAAAGGTACAAACTTCCAATTATAAGATAAATAAGTTCTAAGATGTAATGTTGATCATAATGACTGTAGTTAACAAAATCGTATTGTATACAGTCATATCTGGGAGATATGCAAGTTCAGTTGCAGATTACTGAAGTAAAATATGTATTGTAATAAAGTGAGTCACAGAAATTTTTTGGTTTTCCAGTCCACAGAGAAGTTACATTTACACTATACTGTAGCCTGCTGTGTGTAAGAGCATTAGGTCTAAAAACAGTGAAGTGAAGTGATGTCGCTCAGTTGTGTCCGACTCTTTACGACCCCATGGACTGTAGCCTATCAGGTTCCTCCGTCCATGGGATTTTCCAGGTAAGAGTGCTGGAGTGGAGTATAGACCTTAATTAAAAAATACTTTATTGCTAAAAATACTAATGGTCATCTGACTATGCAGTGTTGCTACAAGTCTTAAATTTGCAAAATGCCTAGGATCTGTGAAGCACAATAAAGGGAAACACAATAAAATGAGGTATACCTATATTTGAATATTGCTAACAGGATAAATCTTAAAACTTCTAATCACTAGAAAAAAATTGTAACTTCTTTGAGGTGATGGATATTTTCTAAACTTACTGTAGTAATAATTTCACAATATGTGAAAAAAGTGAAAGTGAAGGTCACTCAGTTGTGTCCCACTCTATACAGTCCATGAAATTCTCCAGGCCAGAATACTGGAGTGGGTGATAGCCTTTCCCTTCTCCAAGGAATCTTCCCAACCCAGGGATCAAACCCAGGTCTCCCTCATTGCAGGTGGATTCTTTACCAGCTGATCCACAAGGACACAATATGTACATATATCAGACCTTTATAGTGTACACTTTAATATAGTGTTATCATCAATTATCTCTCACTAAAACTAGAGTTTATACCATGACATCCAGTACAGTGTTCATTTCTATACGCCTTCTTATAGCCAATGATGTGAGAGAAGTTATGACCTGGATTCACAGTCCTAAGAGTGAACTGTCTGTTCAGAGGAAAGTAAATTTTTCCTGAAACTTAGACCTGAGAGACCTAACCCTATTTAAGGTTTTTCACTTGAAACATGGTCATTCTGGGTAGAATAAGACATTTTATGTGTTACTTTTTATAGTGAATATGACATAGGCAGTATAGCAAACATAATTTGCTTGAAATTTGGTCCATTTGCACTGTGAGTTATGCTGTTTGATAAATTAAGTGATCCAGAGCAACATTTTTCAGATGATGTTCTGTAGATTTCAAGAGATCCTTGAAAGTGTTGTATAGAGGCTTCCTTCAGAAAGATGAAGCGTAGGGCTAATTGAACTGGAAGCAAGCACAAACTGGTTAGATTCAGTGTACAATTTTAAGAGCTGCTTTTACTCTCCTAAAAAATATTTGAAAAATTACTGGTCTATAGAAATGTTGGACTACATAGCTTTCAGAGAATCATGCTTAATTTTTTGCGGAAGTCAGTTTCTTTTTTCAATGTAAATAAAGAGGAGAAAATTTAAAGCTGTTGTTTATGGTAAAGTAAGAAATTTTGTTGACAGTTAAGAATGGATCCATTTGTTTTGTCAATGAACTTGATAGTAGATAAAGTTATTGTCTTAGAAAATCAATGCTTATAAACTGAAACATATTCCAAATTGGAGGGATGACATTTTTCAAAACTGAAGCTATCTGGTGAGACCAAAACGGCATAGATTAAAAAGAACTTATAAAATTTTAAAAGGGAAGCATTGACCAATCATTTATTAATATTTGATAAGCAAAAGTTGCTTTGTAGCCTGAGAAATTGAGAGAACAATGGTATGCTTTTGAAGTATTTATTAATGCACTGTTCTTTTGAACTGAAACTAAATAAAAATGTCAGTGTGAAAGACAAAAATAGTCCTAAGAGTGAACTGTCTGTTCAGAGGAAAGTAAATTTTTCCTGAAACTTAGACCTGAGAGACCTAACCCTATTTAAGGTTTTTCACTTGAAACATGGTCATTCTGGGTAGAATAAGACATTTTATGTGTTACTTTTTATAGTGAATATGACATAGGCAGTATAGCAAACATAATTTGCTTGAAATTTGGTCCATTTGCACTGTGAGTTATGCTGTTTGATAAATTAAGTGGTCCAGAGCAACATTTTTCAGATGATGTTCTGTAGATTTCAAGAGATCCTTGAAAGTGTTGTATAGAGGCTTCCTTCAGAAAGATGAAGCGTAGGGCTAATTGAACTGGAAGCAAGCACAAACTGGTTAGATTCAGTGTACAATTTTAAGAGCTGCTTTTACTCTCCTAAAAAATATTTGAAAAATTACTGGTCTATAGAAATGTTGGACTACATAGCTTTCAGAGAATCATGCTTAATTTTTTGCGGAAGTCAGTTTCTTTTTTCAATGTAAATAAAGAGGAGAAAATTTAAAGCTGTTGTTTATGGTAAAGTAAGAAATTTTGTTGACAGTTAAGAATGGATCCATTTGTTTTGTCAATGAACTTGATAGTAGATAAAGTTATTGTCTTAGAAAATCAATGCTTATAAACTGAAACATATTCCAAATTGGAGGGATGACATTTTTCAAAACTGAAGCTATCTGGTGAGACCAAAACGGCATAGATTAAAAAGAACTTATAAAATTTTAAAAGGGAAGCATTGACCAATCATTTATTAATATTTGATAAGCAAAAGTTGCTTTGTAGCCTGAGAAATTGAGAGAACAATGGTATGCTTTTGAAGTATTTATTAATGCACTGTTCTTTTGAACTGAAACTAAATAAAAATGTCAGTGTGAAAGACAAAAAAAAGTTAACCAAAGAGGAGTTTCATGATTAAATAGTGAAGGTTTGTGAAATATAAATATATATTTGTATTTGTATATACGTGTATATACATGCATACATATGCATAGACATACATAAAATATTTCATTCTGAAAGTAGTATATATTCATTCCCAAATTTTAAAAAGATAAAGAAGGTAGTAAAAATAACCAAAAGATTCCACCAATGAGAGAGATTTACTCTTTCCTGCACTGTTGAAATACTGATTTCCCACATAATGTATGTATTTTATAGAACTGTACGCAAAATGGTGCAGAAATTTCAAGATTAAAAACTTTTACACCAGGCTTCATTTCAAAAGTAAAATTCTGAGTATTGCTAATCAACATGTAAAATATTGAATAAAAGCCCTATAAATTTTTCCACTTTCAAGTTAAAATTTTCCGCAAATCAAACGTTTCTATCTCCTTCGAGATCACTTAATAAGGACAACCCAAAACTCAGATAATGAGGATTCACTAGGGGATCTGATGCAACTTTGTGGCTCTCCTGGGACTGTCTCTTATACACATCTAGATGTGTATAAGAGACAGATGTATGTATTTTATAGAACTGAGATTATATCTTTCTAATACTTTTTAAAACAATGTTATAAAGATTTTCTCTTATGTTAAGCATTTATAAACATAATTTTAATGACTGTTAATGACTTTATAATATACTATGCCATAACTGTAACATAATTCATTGTTACATTGAACCATTCCCTTGTTTTGTGGAATTAAGTTTCCTCTGTTTTTAAATGTTTATAAAAATGCCATTTGAAAAATATTTAAACTATTTGTAAGTATGCTTATTCTGTTCCTGATTATCTCTTGTAATGCCATCCTAAAAATTAAAATACTGGAATAAAAAATCACAAACATTTATAAGTCAGTGTCTTGAATTAATTTCTGAGAAACTATAGATATCTATAACTTACCTGCTATGCTTTAGGATTTCCATCTTATTATACATTCACCATTATTGAGTGTTATCTATTAGTTTCTGTTAGTTTGCAAATACAAAAAAGAGGAGGTTAGGCCTTAATTTGCACCTCTGTGCTTACCGGTAAGATCAAATACACATTACATTATATTCATAGTTTTGTCTTCTGTGAATTGCATACTCACCCAGTTATCTATTTGAGTCTTAATGTGTATCTCATTATTAGTTCCAAGTTGTTTTAAATAGTAAACTCTGCATTTTTACAGTCTAACATTTGGGTAAAAAGAATATATGGAAAAAAAAAAAAAAGCAATCAAGAAAATAAGCAGACCTAAATAGACATTTCTCCAAAGAAGATATCCAGATGGCCAGTAGGTACTTGAAATGATACTAAATATTGCTATTATTAGAGAACTGCAAATCAAAACTACTGTGAATTACCACTGCACACTGGTCTGAGTGACCATCGTTAAAAGGTCTACAAATACCAAATACTATTGAGAGCATTGAGAAGAGAACCCTCCTACATTGTTGGTGGGAATGTAAACTGGTGCAGCCACTATGGAAACAGTATGGAGATTCCTTAAAAAACTAAATATAGAGTTGCTATCTGAGCTAGAAATCCTGCTCCTGGGTATATATCCATGGAAATCTCTAACTGAAAAAGATTCAAGCACTCCAATGTTTATTGCAGTTCTGTTTATAATAGACAAAACATGGAAGCAGCCTAAATATCTATCAGCATGTGAACAGATAAAGGTGGGGTGTGTGTGTGTGTGTACATATATATACACACACACATACACGCACACATACAATGGAATACTGCTGCTGCTGCTAAGTCGCTTCCGACTGAGCACAACTTAGTCGCTGCTAAGTTGTGTCCGACTCTGTGCGACCCCATAGACGGCAGCCCAGCAGGCTCCTCCTTCCTGCGATTCTCCAGGCAAGAACACTGGAGTGGGTTGCCATTTCCTTCTCCAATGCATGAAAGTGAAAAGTGAAAGTGAAGTCGCTCAGTAGTCTCCGACTCTTAGCGACCCCATGGACTGCAGCCTACCAGGCTCCTCCGTCCATGGGATTTTCCAGGCAAGAGTGCTGGAGTGGGGTGCCATTGGCTTCTCCACAATGGCTACTCAGCTATAAAAAAGAATGAAATATTGTCATTTACAGCAACGTAGATGGATTTAGAGCTTATCATACTAAGTGAAGTAAGTCAGAAAGAGAAGGCCAAATACCATACAATATCACTTATATGTGGAATTTTAAATATGACCCAAATGAAATTATGAAACAAAATCAGTGACATAGAAAATGAATTTGTGGTTACCAGCAAGAAAGGATGTGAGAGAGAAATAAATAAGGAGTTTGAGATTAGCAGATACCTACTACTATATATAAAATAGATAAACAAGATCCTACTGTATAGCACAGGAGAGTGATAAATTTAGCATGGGCACAATTTTTGTGGGTTGTACTAAACTGTATGGAATATTTGCATTTAAAATTTAACAAGTCTACCTATGACTTTTTGACTTTCTGTCCTTGTCTCTTCTCACTTCAAGAAATAACTTTGGAATGAAATGCACCATGAATTGTGACTTTCCCTAGATGAGATCCAATTTATTCAGTTACAGTAATTGACTCAGTGGAATAAAATGGAAGTGTACTTAGAGTCATGGCTATAACTAGAAAGTCTAAACCCACAGAATAAAGCATTTGAGCTGTAACTCATTAATTTGGCATGAATACCCAAATTGTCTTTTTTCCAAGATACAAAAATAAGTTATATACATGGAAAATCAGGATTAAAAAGCATGTTGTATCTTCAAACAAATTATGGTCATGCAGAGTAAGTGAGGATTAAGAAAATGAAAAAGTACCTATGATTAAACAGCTAACTCCTTGATCACTGATCACATTAAATATCTTGTGTGAAAAGTTATTGGAGAAGTAATACAGTGCAGTGACTAAAAGCAGAGTTCAAAGTCAAGCTCCTCCAGGAGGTTACTCTGGGTGCCTAGTCAAGTTATGTAACATCTCTTGGCCTCAGTTGCTCTAGGTCAGTAATCTACTCAAGAGTTTTTACTTTTAACATCCTCCCCCCCTCCCCATGCAGAAATGATGCACGTAGATGAATCTATTCTCTACAAATTAGGTCACAGTAAAAGCCAAAGACAGGTTTTTTTTTTTTTGGTTCTATAAGTGAAGGAATATTGAAAAAAGTAGGGCTTCCCTGGTGGCTCAGTGGTAGATAATTCACCTGCCAATTCAGGAGACATGGTTTCCATCCCTGACACGGGAAGATCCTGCATGCCTTGGAGCAACTAACCTTTGCTCCAGAGCCCGGAAGCAGCAACTACTGAAGCCCATGTGTCCTAAAGCCTGTTCTCAACAAGAGAAGCCACCTCAATGAGAGGCCCTCGCAGGAGAGAGTAGAGAGTAGCAGCTAGAGAGTAACAGCTAGAGAGTAGCCCCTGCTCACTACAACTGCAGAAAAGCCTGCACAGCAACAAAGACACAGCCCAGCCAAAAAATAAAGAAAATTATATAAAAAAAATATACTGAAAAGTACATCATTAGAAAAAGTAAGTTCTTTGGAAGAGGACATTCATGTTATGCCATGTATAAATTCAGTTAATTTTGTCAAAATGAAAATGAATTCATTATCTTTACTATTTCATAAATTAGATGTGAAATACCTGTGGTTGTGTCAATATACATATATATGCTCTCAGGTAAATGGAAGTGAGAGAAATTACTTTTGCTTTTTGCTTCTTAGTTTTTAAATAGTCTTATATAACTTATACACCCCTTGAGGCTAGAACTTTTTCCTACACCATAGTGGAGTTCCCTAGAATGCCCATTGAACCTAGCCAATGAACACGGAGTGCTCCATACAAGGGGCTCATACCAATTAATAAAACCTTAATCGGCATTCCAGACAGGGAGGTAGTGAGGTCTACCAACCCTGTATTATCAGTTAGAGTACTTTCTAAAACTTGGTAGTTGGGGGGAAGATACGAGTCATATTACTTTATATTCTCGGAGAATTTGCAGCATCTACTTTTAGAGTATCTTTTTAGAACTAGTGATACTTATAGTATTGCTTTGAAACTTCAACCTGTGTTGATATTGATCACAAATCCACCTTAATTTGTTTCAAGTGGAACTGCCCCTTTGAAAGAATAGTTTGCAAAAGAAAAGTATTAATTATACCATCTATTGAAAAACTCTACCTTCTAAATCAGTGAATCTCTTTATCTTGATTATTTTAATAAAACTCTCTTCATTTACATAACTTTTCCCTTCCTGCAGTCAGTTCAATTAACTTATTTTCTTGTTTTATAACTCGGCTAACAGGTACATCATTTATAACCATGAAACCAGTTCTTGTATTCAGTTTTGCTTGGTTTTATCTCCATCTCTCTTTCCTTAAATGCCATTTGGAAATCAGACTTTTTTAATGAAATTATTGCTTTCTTATCAGTTGTGACACCTTCAAATTCTTAATAAAAGCTGAAGCCATTGAGACCTCTGTATAAGTACTGCATGCAGATTTAAAAAATGATTTATTTTGACTTGTTTTAAAAGTTAATATCAGTGATCACATTGTGGCTGTAGTCTTGTATTTGTAATTTTAGCTTACCTGGAAAAAACAAAGACAACTGTAGTGTTGATGGCCTGATAAATAAATACTATGTCGGTAAAAGAAAAATATTCTAAGACCAAACCAGCTCTGTGTGATGTAGATAAACCAGCTCCTCACCTAAGGATCAGTCACACCTGGGGCTGCCAGAGACCAATTGAGGAGATAACTTAATAAATGAGTGCTAGAGGGAGTTCAGCGAACTTTATATGAAAGAACCTGAGAATGGAATTTCCTAGTGTGAGTCTATCCCATGTCACTAGGGCAAGAGTGAGCAAGAGGAGTGGATTATGAGAACTATACAGTGTCTTTCTAGGAGGGGCTGTATACACATGCTGGGGAATGAAACACTGTGATTAACCTTACAGAATTTTATGCTCATTGGCACGTTTCTCCCTGAACCTCTTGCATTTGAAGAAATAACTTTCTATTTGATGGCTACCATAACAGATATTAAAAAATGTATTATCAACAAATGCATTGAATTTGCACCCTAACGTTCTCCAAAGTCAAAATTACTGATTTTCTTCCAGTTTTTTTTTTTTTTTTTTTCTTTTTGGTATGCTTGGTTTAACATTATATACCCCAAGGAAAATATATCACTGAATTAAGAAACTGGAGACAAGTGTAATACAAATGTTTTCCTTTTCCAAATTCTACTCTACTTAAAAGAGAAAGGGGAAAAACAAAACCTGAATAAGACATACATAAATTGTATTTTCACAAAGGACTCTCCCAATTAAACTGATAGTTGGGCATAGCTAAACAAAATTGTGCAAAAGACCGGGGACTGAAAAATGGTGGTTTTTCTCAACCCATTTGTAATAGACGCATGTGTCAATCAGAATGAAAATAAGAGGATAAGGACTATATAGTGTGTAGTCATATATAGCAATTAAGTTAATCATATGCTAACAGAATACACTATGAAAAATATTTTGCTAAAAGTTTTATGGAAGAACCATTTTTCTCTGATTGCCAAGAAAAGGAATATTGTCTAAATATAGCATTAAAATGTATGTTTTTATTTTTTCAAATAGAAAAAAGAATATTTTTGTCTTACGTTTCCAATTCTGTATCAGTTTCTAAATTTAAACAATTCAAGAATGAAAATGAGCTTATGTTTGAATCTTTCTTTTCTCAAACTGCTGGGAGCCTGCTGTGCCATCAGATAGAAGATAGCAAGTGTTTTTATCTGTGAAGTAGTTCTAATGACAGGGAAGTCTGGCTATTAGCTTCCAGTTTTGCATAAGTTAGATTGCTCCAATAAGGCATCTTTCATTTAATATCTTTGTTCCATACTTCAAGTTTCAACTGTTTCCAAGCCTTTTTTACTCTCATGGGTAGATGGAAGAATGCACATGGGTATAGGGAGAGGCTGGGGGCTGTATGAGTTTAGCCCTTCTGTCTGTGAGAATCCTATTATGCTATCATGGAATATAAATATATGTCATGGAAGATAAATATAGTATAGTTAAAACAAATGATCTTTCACTATTCTAGTTTCAGTTTTGAGAAAGTGTTTGAAGTTCCATCAGGAATATCTTTGTTTCTCCTCACATACAAATATGGTTTTGATTTTAACTCTGGCACTTACTTGCTGAGTGGCCTTGGGCAGTCCCTTTTGATCTTTAAGTTTTAGTTTCTCTGTATTTAAAATGGGTATAGTACTTATCTTGCAGGATTGCCTTGTGGACAATAGAAAATTTATACTTAGCACAATGTATAATACCAAAAGATTACTTCACTGAGGGCAGTTTTTGTCAGTATTTGTGGTGGTATATTTTCTTAAAAAGTGTTTAATATATCAAAGTCATCTATTCTTGAGGTCACCTCACCCACCCAAATTTTTCTCCACTTGTTAGGTAGCATAGTAGCAGTTAGCATAGTGATTAAGCATGTCGGCTCTGACTTCTATGGTCTGAATTCAGATCTTGGTTCTACCACCTACTGTTATGTGATATTGAAAAAAAAAAAAATTTAAGTCGAAGTAGATTTGATTTACAATGTCATATTAGTTTCACGTGTAAAGCACAGTCATTCAGTCATATACACTACTGCATGTGTGTATATATATATACACACACACACACACACATACTTTTGCAGATTATTTTCCCTTACTGGTTATTAAAAATATTGAGTACAGCTCCTTGTGCTATACAGTAGGTCCTTGTTGGTTATCTCC
Organism: Cephalophus harveyi; assembly: GCA_006410635.1. Taxonomy (NCBI): domain Eukaryota; kingdom Metazoa; phylum Chordata; class Mammalia; order Artiodactyla; family Bovidae; genus Cephalophus; species Cephalophus harveyi. Next base: position 88,739 of record SJYT01013216.1, on the reverse strand, counting down.
TTTATATACACTAGTATATGTGTGTTAACCCCAGTGTCCTAATTTGTTCCTCCTCCTTCCACCATTTCCCCTTTGGTAACCATAACTTTGTTTTCTTTCTCTGTGAGTTAATTTCTGTTTTGTAAATAAGCTCATTTGTATCTTACTTTTTTAGATTCCACATATAATGATATCCTAGGATATTTGTCTTTGTCTGGCTTATTTCACTTAGTATAAGAATCTCTAGGTCCATCCATGTCGCTGAAAATGGCATTATTTCATTCTTTCTTATGGCTGAGTAATATTCTATTATATATATTTACCACATCTCCTTTATACATTTCTCTGTTGATGAACATTTACATTGCTTCCATGTCTTGGTTGTTGTAAATAGTGTTTCAATGAAAACTAGGGTGCATTTATTTATTTTTGATTAGTTTTCCCTGGATATATTTCCAAGAGTGTGCTTGCAAGATCATATGGTAACTCCATTTTAAGTTTTTTAAGGAACCTCTGTACTATTCTCCCTAATGGCTATACCAATTTATATCCCCACTAAAAGTGTAAATAAGGTTCCTCTCTCCACACTCTTTCCAGCATTTATTTTTTGTAGACTTTTTGATGACAGCTGAAGAAATTCTTAAACCCTTTTGTGCTCACCTGTAAAATGAGAATATCCTTGTTCTTATCACCTTATGATGGTTATAAAAATATCCTTGTTCTTATCACCTTATGGTTATAAAAATTAATGAGATGAAATGAATTAATAACCAACAAAAGTACTTTCTAAAAAATACAACTCTGCTAGAATTTAGGCAATAGATGGTCAGGTGCTTTGTCTGTCTTGTTTACCACTGTTATCTCCATTATTTGAATGATACCTAGCATTTAATAGGTATTCAGTGTATGATGATTTGACAGAAAAGGGACAGTATCTCTCACACACAGTGCATGCTAAGTCACTTCAGTTGTGTCTGATTTTTGGGAATGCTATGGACTATAGCCTGCTAGGCTCCTCTGTCCATGGGATTCTCCAGGCAAGAACAGTGGAGCAGGTTGCCATTTCCTTCTCCACTCAACACTGTACATAGACATTATCTGTCTTGTCATTCTTCACATGTGTCTTCCTCAGATCTGCATGTTTTCTTCACTGTCATTTGGATACTCAGTTCCTAGCCTTCTGTTTTTACCTAGGAGTGGTCCCTCAGTTGAAATGTTGTCTTTCTCTTTATCCAAAATTAACCAATTCTCTGAAATGCATAGAAAGTGAAGCCTTCTTTAAGAAGTTTACCTTAAAGAGTTTCTGATTCTGCAATTTGTCTTTTGGATTTAGACTTTTGATTGTGATCACTTTAGATTTTGTGTATGTTATCAGCTTCCCTTGCCTTAATTTGACAGCAGAATTGTGTTGGGAGATGAAGTGAAAGGGTTGCATTACCTTTGAGGAGTCGTAATGTATTACTTGGTTCTCATATTAGCTTTCTATTGTTCTCGGGCTTCCCTTGTGGCTCAGCTGGTAAAGAATCCATCTGCAATGCAATGCTGAAGACCTGGGTTCGACCTTCCCTGGGTTGAGAAGATCCCCTGGAGAAGGGAAAGGCTACTCACTCCAGTATTCTGGCCTGGACAATTCCATGGACAGTTCATGGGGTCGTAAAGAGCCAGACACAACTGAGTGACTTTTACTTTCACTTTCATTGCTACTGCACCAAATTAACACAAGCTTAATGGCTTAAAACAAAATAAGGTTTTTATTTTATGGTTTTATAGTTCAGAAGTCTGATGTGGATCTTACTGGGTTAAAATCAAGGTGTCAGTAGAACTGTCTCTAAGATTTTCCTCAGGGTCATGACTTCTTAAGTTTTATGTTAGTTCATTTTTTATTGTGGTAGAATTAGATTCTTTTATTTAGGTCAATTAGTACTGTAAGATGAGTAGCTTATTTTTTTATATTTCAGGATATTTTGATGATTTTTATTATCACGGAAATATGTCAATTATTCACTATTTACATTTATTTAAATCATTTAAATATGACTCCTCTCAGTTTGGAACTTGAAATTGTTTTTGAGTTTACTCAAACATTAAATATCATAAGTTAATTACATAATGGCTATGAAAATGGTGAGATATCTTTGTAAATAAAAGCAAAATTATGTATTAGCATACCCAAAGTTCATTTTTTGAAAATTTTCATTTGCCTTGTTTGAATATCAAGCTTTATGCTCATGAACTGACCAGGACCTGATTTCATAGACTCTTATTTTTCTGGTCTTATCCATTTTCAAATAACATTAAAACAACAAGTTTCCTAAATAATCTAGATGTGAAAAGCATGTAGCATGTTCTTTCTTCAAAGGAGCCTCTTACATATTTTTACAGATACAAAAAGAAAGAAAGAAAGGGAAGAATATTGTAAGGCGATCACAGAGAAAAAGAGCGAGCGGGGCAGTCAAGCAAGAAAAAGGAAATTTATTAAAGGGAAGTCTAGTCAAGGCTATGGTTTATCCAATGGTCATGTATGGATGTGAGAGTTGGACTGTGAAGAAAGCTGAGCACCAAAGAATTGATGCTTTTGAACTGTGGATGCTTTTGAACTGTGATGCTTCTTGGACTGCAAGAAGATCCAACCAGTCCATACTAAAGGAAACCAGTCCTGGGTGTTCATTGGAAGGACTGATGCTGAGGCTGAAACTCCAATACTTTGGCCACCTCATGCGAAGAGTTGACTCATTGGAAAAGACTCTGATGCTGGGAGGGATTGGGGGCAGGAAGCAAAGGGGATGACAGAGGATGAGATGGCTGGATGTCATCATCAACTCAATGGATGTATTTGAGTGAACTCCAGGAATTGGTGATGGACAGGGAGGCCTGGCGTGCTGCGATTCATGGGGTTGCTGCAATTCACTCAGTTGGACAGCGCTAAGTGACTGAACTGAACTGAACTGATTAGAGGAAAAAGAGAGGGTGACTGGCTCTTAAGAGAACCAGTGTTCTCCCTTTCTGACAGAGTCCTTCTTATACCCCACCAATGAAAAATTCTCTGAAGGGATGGTCACGTAGCTGGAGGTCTGGAATCTGGTGGTCTTACAGCTTTGAGAAGATAAGCACCAATGAGATAACAGAATGCCATTTGGGCAATTTGATCAGAATCACAGATCACTGTAATTTTATTCTTCATTTGCAAGGTCAACATAACGAGCCATCTTATGAGACCCCATGTGGGCCTTATCAAAAATGAAGAGGGAGAGAAAGGAAAACAGCAACTCTCTTATTGGGAAAAGAAACTTGAATATTCAGAGGAGATGCTTCTAAAAATACTCATGAATAAAGAAAATAAACTGTGAGCGTCAGTTACCTGTTTAAAGATTTTCTCTTTTTGATAGTATTTTAAGTGTTTTGGGAGACAGTCTCGATTAGACATTAATCTATGCTTAACACAGGTACGTCTATAAGAGTTTAGTAAGGTAAGCATGGCTACTGAGCATGAATATGTGACATGTGAAATAGATATGATATTACATAAGATAGAAGAAGCCAGAAAAGTAAAAAATGTGGGTGCCAGAATTATAGAGAATGAGAGAAAGGGTGAAAAACCAGTGCAGGTGAGTGAGCCTGAACTTTCAGCAAAAGTCAAGGAGCCAAGCACACCCTGCTGCCAAAGGGGGATAATAAAAGGTCAACTTGTGCAGAGGTCTTTGGGAATGTTGCCTCTATGAGGTATTCAGTGTCTGCAGGTCATCAGCCAAGCATGTGGAGTGAGCCTGGAGCCACTGCCCGCCAGCAGGTGGGAGAGACAGATGGGAAAGACAAGAAAAGGTGGAGCCCACTGGGCACTTCTGCATTCACCTGTAATGACATCTGACTGAAAAGACCTTCCAAGAATCATGACTGCTGCCTCTCTTCAGTCTTCCAAAACTTATGCAAATTTCTCTTTCCCCTAATGTTAACCAGAGCACAAAGGAAAGGAGAGTCCAGGAGAAATGATTCTCTGTTTCATAGGTTAAAACAGCACCATCCTGCACACCTCACTCTCATCCCCTAGTACTTTTTGATTAGAGAGTGGAATGGAGGGGTGTAACAGCAGACACTCACAGGCCATGGGGTTGACTGGAAGGGCATCAGGAGAAATTGAACCCTTGAATGCTTTTAGAGAGAAAAGTAAATTGCACTTAAATAGCTTGAATTTATTAACAATTTCTTAAAGGGAAATTGTCAGCTTTGCAACTTACTTTCTGTGTTATATTGGGTTAACCTATAAACTCTCTGATTCTCCCTTTTTCTATTTTAAAATGGACTTACTTTTAAAACTATCTGTCTTGGGATGGGTACCCAGGAGTAGATATTGAGGTGAGTGTTTGTGCAAAAGTGATTTATTAGGAGGTCGACCCAAGAAGAAGGCAATGGCACCCCACTCCAGTACTCTTGCCTGGAAAATCCCATGGATGGAGGAGCCTGGTAGGCTGCAGTCTATGGGGTCGCCAAGAGTCAGACACGGCTGAGTGACTTCACTTTCACTTTTCACTTTCATGTATTAGAGAAGGAAATGGCAACCCACTCCAGTTTTCTTGCCTGGAGAATTCCAGGGACGGAGGAGCCTGGTGGGCTGCCATCTATGGGGTTGCACAGAGTCGGACACGACTGAAGCAACTTAGCAGCAGCAGACCCAAGAAAGGGCTTCCCAGGAGACTCAGTGATTAAAAACCCAGCTGCCAATGCAGGAAACTTGTGTTTGATCCCTGAGTTGGGAAGATCCCCTAGAGGAGGAAATGGCAACCCACTCCAGTATGTTTGCCTGGGAAATTCCATGGTCAGAGGAGCCTGGTGGGCTGCAGTCCATAGGGTTGCAAACAGTGAGACACATGTAGGGACACAGCAACTAAACAGCAGCAGCAGTCCCAGGAAAACCTGGCAAGGAAGTGGAGAAGGGGGAAAGGAAAGGAAATCAGACCCACAAAAGTTAGCAATATATCAGTAGTAAAGAGAGAAGGGTTTGCTTCAGTCCCACAAGGGAACTCTGATGATAATGGAGGCTTCATCTCAGAGTTGACAGGGGAACAGGGAACTGGGGAAATTATACTCTGTACAATTGTTATGAGCTAAGGCTATCCTAGGGGAATGTCTGAGCTAAGGTTTTCCTAGGGGAATGTCCCAAGAACTTCCCCCTCCCTGTGTTCACGCAAAGTAGGCTGGCATCATGAAGGTGGTTCTGTCACAAAGAGACACAAAGATTGACTGTTGGTAATAATCACAGGGAAGGCAGTGCAGTGTAAGAAAATGGTAAGAAAATCCAACGTGATACATTTAGAGTGCTTGATATCTGCTGCTGCTGCTGCTGCTAAGTTGCTTCAGTCATGTCCGACTCAGTGCGACCCTGTAAATGGCAGCCTACCATATCACGAGCGAAATGACAAAGAGACACACACACATAAAAGACAGACAAAGACACAACTCTGGCCAGAGGAAAAATCTGCGCAAGCCCTCCTTGCAGTTTATTTTTATAGTCCTGTTTTGGGAAGCAATCCAAGAAACAAAGCACTGCATTCTTTTACCATATAAGTACATACAGGATAAGGGAAAGCACAATTATGGCAGAGAAGGGGGAAGTGACCTTGACGTGATTACTAAGAAGCCTGCCCAGAACTCCAGGTTCCTCCTATTCCAGGGAGGGCCTGATACCCCGTATGCGGGTGGATCGTTTAACAAAGGAGTTTGTGTGCAGGCTTCTTGGCAGGACTTCCTGTGTGCAAGCAAGTCTGGTCCAAGCAGAGAGTCCCGTTTGCAAGCACATCTCTGCTTCCCTATCCAATCCATTCCGAGGTCACTGTTGGTCTCCCACATACCAGGCTCCTCCATCCTTGGGATTCTCCAGGCAAGAACGCTGGAGTCATTCAAAAAGTTTGTGTACAAAGTTCACAAGAAAATGTATTCAAAATACACAGAAAGTTATTGAGTAAGTGTCCAGTAATATGTAACCAGTAATAGTAACAGCAGAGGTAGAGACATTGATAAGTGGAGGGTGTCCCAAGTAAGCCACCTCATCTAAGAAAGGGAAATTATCAGTGATGAGACTAGCTTTGGCAAAAATAAAATCAAAGTTGGTAAGTTAATGAATATCAGTGAAAATATGACTCTCCAGGGCAAACTTAATCATGGCCCTGCCAATTATTAAAATATACTATCAAGCTATTGTGACTTAAAGAGAATAGTGTTACCATGGGAACTGACAAATAGACAAATGGAACACAAAGCACTGGAAAGCAGGTCGGAAAATAAATAGTATATTATATGATAAAGGAAGCACTTCAGAATGATGGAGAAAGGATGTTATTCAATAAATCGTCTTAGAATTACTGGCAAGTAAAATGCATTTGGAAGTAAAAATTAAATCTTGATTTTTGTTTTACATGATGTATGAAAATAAATCTCAAATGTAATTGTGATAAAGATATTAATATTAAAATATGAGAATATTATGATAAGGCATTCCAGAGTATAACAAAAATCTAGATGTCATCATAAACATTCGTTGCAGATTCAATAATTTTCTTAAATAAAAGACAGAAATAATATACTGGTATAAAGTATTTGAAATATATATAACAGAAAGAGGATTAATATCCAAAATGTATAATAAATTCTCAGTGAGAAATGAGAAAAAAT
>SJYT01013216.1:50968-78894 GCA_006410635.1 Cephalophus harveyi | reverse complement strand
TGGACAGGGAAGCCTCGTGTGCTGTAATTCATTGGGTCCAAAGGGTCACACACAACTGAGCAACTGAACTGAACTGAACTGAATCAAACTTAAAAGCTTTATCACAGCAAGGAAATCATCAATAAAATGAAAAGACAACCTACTGAATGGGAGAAAATATTTGCAAATAATATGACCAATAAAGTATAAATCTCCATAATATATGAAGAGCTCATACAACTCCAATAAAAAACAAAACAAATCACAATCTGATTATAAGATGGGTAGAAAACCTGAAAAGACATTTTTTTTCCAAATAAGGCATACAAATGGCCAATAGGCATTTGAAAAATGCTTAGAATCTCCAGAGAAAGAATCATCAGAAGAAAGCATCTCTGATGCTTAGAATCATCTGAGAAAAGAAAATCAAAGCCACAATGACATTTCACTTCACACTTGTCAGAATGACTATCAACAAAAAGAACACAAATAACCAATATTGGTAAGGATGTGGAGAAAAGGGAATCCTTATTTACTGTTGATGGTAGTATAAATTGGTGTTGATGGGAGTGTAAATTGGTGTAGCCATTATAGAAAATATTATGGAGTTTCCACAGAAACTGAAAATAAAACTACCACATGTTCCAGCAATTCCGTTTATATAACCAAATAAATTAAAAAACTAATTTGAAAAGATACAGGCATCCCATGGAATATGTATCATAAAAGTATTATTTATAATAGCCCAGATATGGAAGCAACCTATGTGTTCATCAACAGATAAATAGATGAAGAAGTGGTATATATGCACAATGGAATACTACTCAGTCATTAAAAAGAATGAAATTTTGTCATTTGCAAAACATGGATGAACTTGGAAGGCATTATTAGTGAAATAAGTCAGAGAAAGACAAATACAGTATGATATCACTTATATTCAGAATCTAAAAACAAGCTAGGGAATATAGCAAAAAAACATTTTCACAGATATTGAAAAACTAATGGTAACTAGTGGGGAGATGGTAAAGGGGAGAGACTAGACAAAGAGAAAGGGAATTAAGAGATACAAACTACTCTGTATAAAATTAAATACAAAGATATACAGTATGGCACAGGGAATGATAATTATTTTATAATAACTATATATGGAGTATAATCTTAAAAAACTGAATCACTGTGTTATACACCTGAAACTTACATAATATTATAGATCAACTATACCTCAATTTTAAGAAAAGGGAATTGGCAAAACAATATATAATATATCTATAGGAAGGAATGTAAACCATAGTTAGTGTAACAAATATGCTTCTTCATATACTAACATAAAATAATCTCCAAACATAGTAGTAACTGTAAAAGAGGAACTTTTAAAAATCTTAACCACAAAATTATTAATTTTTTGAAATATGACCAGAAATTTGTTCATCTGTGTAAGAAACATTTGCTCTGCTCAAAGTACTCACCAAACTGTTGCTGTCTAAAGAAAGATAATTTTGCTAGCTTGGGTCTTATGATAGAATTTGATAAATGGTGGAAATTGGTTCATATCTGGAGGCCAAATAAATTTTGGCCATCACATTGATGTTTTTGCTTTTTTAAATTGAACAGTTATTATATAAAGCACAGTGGTGTTAGTCACTCAGTCAGATCCAACTCTTTGTGACTCCATAGAGTGTAGCCTCCTTTGTCCATGGAATTCTCTAGGCAAGAATACTGGAGTGTGTAGCCATTTCATTCTTCAGGGGATCTTCTCAACCCAGGGATCTAACCCTGGTCTCTCTCACATTGCAAGACAAAGGAAAAGAAAAGAAAATAATTACCAGTCTCTCTTAAAAATTAGATTTGGCGACAGTAGACTGAAATTTGCAAGGCAGGCTGAACCTAAACCAAGCCCATCACAATGTTTATTGATCCCTTTACTCATTTTCATGAACTACCTGACACCCATGGGTTTGTGAGTTTTATGGTTTTGACTAGTTTCATTATCATTATATATCTAAAATCCTTGACTTAATACACTTCCTTGGATGCTAATGTACTGCTCAAATTGATGACGCATCTGCAAAATGATGAGGTAAACTTTCTAGTACTCCCCGATAGGTGTTTTTCTTTTATATATGATAATGACTCCAAAGTCCATCCCAGCGTGCCAGGCACATCAGGGAACCTCAGTGAAAGAATAAGTTAATGAAAAAATTAGTGAAATCTGTGACTGTGAAATAGAATAAAGGCTAGATCTTTGTTCTCATTAACTAAATGTTATCATTGAGCTGAGAATCTGTAGCTATGGTTGCATACTCCAGAGCAGTTGGGATTTTAGGATAAAATTTAATGTGATTAAACTTTCTTAGCTCTCTGTATGGCAACAGAATCTCCTTTGAGTAGCTACTTAGAGAATTATAAGTTCATGGCCCTTGACATAGATCAGAACCAATTTGCTAGAAAAACCATAAAAGTGAAATCCACTAGTTAGGTAATCCTATGTTAATCCTAAATGAAAGTGAAGTCGCTCAGTCGGGTCCGACTCTTTGCGACCCGTGGACTGTAGCCCACCAAGCTCCTCTGTCCATGAGATTCTCCAGGCAAGAATACTGGAGTGGGTTGCCATTTCCTTCTCCAGGGGATGTTACCCACCCAGGGATCAAACCCAGGTCTCCCACATTGCAGACAGACGCTTTAACCTCTGCACCACCAGGCCAAGCCTATCCTTCCAGTTTTCAAAAATGAGATGATGAGTTTGTGTTATCTTCTCTCACATTGGGAAACTTTAGGTTTAAATTCAGAAGTAAATTAATTTGAATTTAAGCAGTGAACTAACATTCAACAGTCTCAAACTGACTCTACGAATCAGTTGAGTAGCTTGATAATGAGGGGTCATTCCCTTCCATTAGAACTAGTTGAAAACCCATATACCTCTTAATTTGTCCTCAACATTTCCTATATGTAAGGTATTATTGGCTTGAGAAATGAATATACAGAAAATCAGAATTCATTCATTAAAATTTAAACTTTTATCAGATTGTATTTCTAATATATATATATATAGTTTATATTTTAACATCTTCATTTGATCTGTCACTTGAGCTTTCTTTGAGCTAAATGGACCCAGCATACACACAAGGAGATCAGCAAGAAAGTGAAGCCTTACTTTTTAATTAGAGCAAATGTGTTAAATGGATACAAAGTCATTTGAATACAGCAGAGACCTCTTAAATCTCTATCAATAAATCTGGAACTGCAACAGGTCTATCTCTGCACCATAGATTTAAAGTCATTTGATCTGTCACTTGAGCTTTCTTTGAGCTAAATGGACCCAGCATACACACAAGGAGATCAGCAAGAAAGTGAAGCCTTACTTTTTAATTAGAGCAAATGTGTTAAATGGATACAAAGTCATTTGAATACAGCAGAGACCTCTTAAATCTCTATCAATAAATCTGGAACTGCAACAGGTCTATCTCTGCACCATAGATTTAAAGTTGGGTTTGAATTACAACAGTAAAATGAATTTGTTACTAGTATAATCAAGTGTCAATAATTCATGACAAAGTAATTTCTCAATGTTCATGACTCACTTAATAATTTAAGATGTTTTAGACTTTATATAGAACCAGTGAGGTCTTCATACATGAAAAAAATCAATTCAGTATTGTATTTCATAGATTTACTACATATAGGGATTTGTTTTGAGAAGCAATGATAAATATGAAAAGATATAATCAGGGGTGTATAAACATCCATTTTGGCTTTGTCTATTTTATTGGCAGCATTTTTTTCTAGAGACATTTATTTGAAAATGCTAACCAATCTATATTACCTATCCTACAAAGAGGAAAACATAATTTGATAAGATATAAAAGGGTTAAAGGGTGTTTTCTTTTTTAAATTGACATTTCACTATATACTCTCTTTGCTAGATAATATAAAGAAAAAACAGTAAAATCCATATGTTTTCATCTCTTTTCACACACTTCTCAGTCACCACTATGTTTTCATTTTCTCTTAATCCAATGTTCTGTGTGTTAAAGGAGTTCTGTCTAGCACTATAAAAGTGTCCTTATTTTCATCGCTTTTGGTATTAGATGTTCAAAAGTCCTTTGAAAAAGTTCAAAATGTATTGTATCTGCTAGAGCTCCTTACCTACTTGTTTATTTCAGCTCCTTAGAAAACTCTTTACAGTTTTTCCTTCACTCAGAAATAGTGTTGGCTTTTATCCTTTAAATTGCTTTGTTATTTAAGTTACATGAAACATGCTGAATTTAACAATGTGCTTAGAGGGAGAAGAGAAGGTTGTTTAACTTAATCCAAGCTAAATTCCAAGTTCAGAGCACTTCAAGACAATAACTGGATTACCTGAGGTAAATAAAAGGCATTCAGATACCCAGGAGAACCACTGCAGAAGTTTTAGTGTCATTAATGTTACCCCTTTTCTTTTTCTAGTCAGGGTTGAAGATCAGCGGTAGTTTTCTCAAATAGTACAAAAGCTAAAATTGTCCTCTGTATTTTCTTTCTATATCTCTAGAGCTGTATTGCTTCTCACAGTGTGGTATGTGGCTCACATATGTTTTAGACTGTCACCTGTAATGCTCATTTAAAATGCTTGTTACCAGGTATCCCTCAAGACCCAATAATATCACTCTCGTGTCCAAGATCAGACCTTGGAACCTGCATTTTAATAAACTTCTCAGGTGAATTTTAGACACTCCAGATTTCAGAAACAGTATATGTAATCTTTTCTGATAGCTGAAATCTTCTCAGCAATGTTTCAAGCTGTGAATCAGGATGTGAGCCCAAAGGGCTGGAGAAAAATTCTCAGATATGTCATGATTCTAGTTTTGAGGTTTTAAGGGAATAATGAAGAACTGATGATGTCAGTCTCAGAAAAAGTTTTAATAACACTATACCCTGAAGAATCACCATACTATACAAATTCTATGTTTGAATAAAAATGTATCTATGGGATTTAGAAAAGGCAGAGAATCCAGAGATCAAATTGCCAACATCCTTTGGATCATCAAAAAGGCAAGAGAGTTCCAGAAAAACATCTACTTCTGCTTTATTGACTGTGCCAAAGCCTTTGACTGTGTGGAACACAACAAAATGATTGAAGAATTGAAAAATTCTTCAAGAGATGGGGATGCCAGACCACCTTATCTGCCTCCTGAGAAATCACTATGCAGGTCAAGAAGCAGCAGTTAGAACTGGGCATAGAACAACAGACTGGTTCCTAATCAGGAAAGGAGCACCTCAAAGCTGTATATTTAGCTTATACGAAGAGTACAACATGAGAAATGCCAAACTGGATGAACCACAAGCTGGAATCAAGACTCCTGGGAGAAATATCAATAACCTCAAATATGTAGATGACACCACCCTGATGACAGAAAGCGAAGAAGAACTAAAGAGCCTCTTGATGAAAGTGAAAGAGGAGAGTGAAAAACTTGGCTTAAAACTCACCATTCAGAAAACGAAGATTATGGCATCCAGCCCCATCACTTCATGGCAAATAGATGGGGAAATGATGGAAACATTCGGAAACTTTATTTTGGAGAGCTCCAAAATCACTGCAGATGGTGATTGCAGTCATGAAATTAAGACACTTGCTCCTTGGAAGAAAAGCTATGATCAACCAAGGCAGCATATTAAAAAGCAGAGACATTGCTTTACCAACAAAGTTCTATCCAGTCAAAGCTATGCTTTTTCCAGTAGTCATGTATGGATGTGAGAGTTGAACTATAAAGAAAGCTGAGTGCCGAAGAGTTGATGCTTTTGAACTGTGGTGTTGGAGAAGACTCTTGAGAGTCCCTTGGACTGCAAGGAGATCCAACCAGTCCATCCTAAAGGAAATCTGTCCTGACTGTTCATTGGAAGGGCTGATATTGAAGCTGAAACTCCAGTACATTGGCCACCTGATGTGAAGAACTGACTCATTGTAAAAGACCCTGATGCTGGGAAAGATTGAAAGCAGGAGGAGCAGGGAACAAGAGGATAAGATGGTTGGATGGCATCACCAACTTAATGGACATGAGTATGAGTGGACTCCGGGAGTTGGTGATGGACAGGGAAGCCTAGTGATTATTAAAAAGCAGAGACATTGCTTTACCAACAAAGTTCTATCCAGTCAAAGCTATGCTTTTTCCAGTAGTCATGTATGGATGTGAGAGTTGAACTATAAAGAAAGCTGAGTGCTGAAGAGTTGATGCTTTTGAACTGTGGTGTTGGAGAAGACTCTTGAGAGTCCCTTGGACTGCAAGGAGATCCAACCAGTCCATCCTAAAGGAAATCTGTCCTGACTGTTCATTGGAAGGATTGATATTGAAGCTGAAACTCCAGTACATTGGCCACCTGATGTGAAGAACTGACTCATTGTAAAAAACCCTGATGCTGGGAAAGATTGAAAGCAGGAGGAGCAGGGGACAAGAGGTTAAGATGGTTGGATGGCATCACCAACTTAATGGACATGAGTATGAGTGGAGTCCGGGAGTTGGTGATGGACAGGGAAGCCTAGTGTACTGCAGTCCATGAGGTCACAAAAAGTCGGACATGACTGAGTAACTGAACTGACTGACTGTATCTATGGGTAAATTATCAAGATACTTAAGTTTATGACTATATCTCTAGTTTGACAGTGTGCTCCTTCTCAAGAGATCTGTTGCATCATTTGCACTTAAAAATTGCTGATGCCTTTAGTTTTTTTAGGTTAAAATTAACTCATTGTGTTGTCTATACATATAAGTATTTTGTTTTCTGTACTTTCTCACTAACTATAAAATATGAGGATCCGATATTTTTATTAAAATAAATTTAAGCATCAGCATAGAGCTGAACAAAAATTCTCACCCTGCTGTTTAACCCAAAATTAAAATCGATTTAGCAGTATTCTGGTACATAAGTTGTACTATGAGTGATCCATTCAAATAGCATTGTCAGGATCTTTTTCCTTTTTTTTTTCTTTAACCAATGCTAGTCGTTCTTGGAGTCAGTGGGCTATAGATGAGTTGGATGGGGCTGCTCAAAAGCAGGTTCAAAGAAGAGATGAGGACAGATTAGTCAATTCTTATCATTACAATTTTATTCCTGAAATCTGCCTTGTTCTGGTAGAGTTACTAGGAGAAACATCTTATCCTTCCCTCCTATAATCAGAGTCTGATTGCCTTTAATTTTCTGAAACCCAGAATACCTGAGACCCAGCTCAGAGTGTTTACAGGCCATGAAGAGATCAAAAAGGGAAATTGTAAGACTTCTATCCAAGTCTCTAGTTGACTTAACTATATGAGTATCAGGGAATTAGTGCATAAACTAGACAAGGACTTTGCTTTGCAGAAAATTTAGCAAATTGAGTGAGATTGAGATTCAACTTTATAAATATGATTCCAATTTATAGCTACTTGGAGAAAGTGCTTTGCTCTTTATGCCTCAAAGCCACAAAACATCATAGTGAGAATCTGTATTGCTAAATGTGTCAGATTATTGTGTATCCTTGAGGTGTGTTGTTTTCCAGTTGCTCAGTCATGTCTGACTCTTTGTGATACCATGGACTGCAGCACACTAGGCTTCTCTGTCCTTCATCATCTCTCAGACTTTGCTTAAACTCATGTCCCTTGAGTTGGTGATGCCATTCAACCGTCTCATCCTCTGTTGTCCCCTTCCCCTCCTGTCTTCTATCTTTCCCAGCATCAGGGCATTTTTAAGTGAGTCAGTTTTTTGCATCAGGTGACCAAAATATCAGCTTCAACATCAGTCCTTCCAGTGAATATTCAGGGTTGATTTCCTTTAGGGCTAATTGATTTGATCTTCTTGCAGTCAAAGGGACTCTCAAGAGTCTTCCAACACCAGACTTCGAAGGCATCAATTCTTTGGTGCTCAGCCATTTCTATTGACCAGCTCTCAGATCCACACATAACTATTGGAAGAACAATAGCTTTGACTATACAGACCTTTGTTGGCAAAGTGAAGTCTATGGTTTTTAATATGCTGTTTAGGTTTGTCATTGCTTTACTTCCAAGGAGCAAACATCTTTTGATTTCATGGCTGCAGTCACCATCCACAGTGATTTTGGAGCCCAGGAAAATAAAGTCTGTCATTATTTCCATTGTTTCCCCATCTGTTTGCCATGAAGTAATGGGACCAGATGCCATGATCTTCATTTTTTGAATGTCGTGTTTTAAGCCAACTTTTTCACTCTCCTCTTTCACTTCCATCAAGAGGCTCTTTACTTCCTCTTTCCCTTCTGCCATTAGGGTAGTGTCATCTACCTATCTGAGGTTATTGATATTTCTCCTGGCAATCTTGATTCCAGCTTATGCTTCATCCAGCCCAGCATTTCACATGATGAACTCTGCATATAAGTTAAATAAGTAGGGTGACAATATACAGCCTTGATGTACTCGTTTCCCAATTTGGAACAAGTCTGTTTTCCCATGTCCAGTTCTAACTGTTGCTTCTTGACTTGCATACAGGTTTCTCAGGAAGCAGGATAGATGGTCTGGTATTCCCATCTCTTTATGAATTTTCCAGTTTTTTGTGATCCACATAGTCAAAAGGCTTTAGTGTTGTCAATAAAGCTAAATGTGTTTCTGGAATTTTCTTGCTTTTTCTAATGGATATTAGCAATTTGTTCTCTGGTTCCTCTGCCTTTTCTAAATCCAGCTTGTACACCTGGAAGTTCTCAGTTAACATACTGTTGAAACCTTGCTTGAGCATTTAGAGTATAACTTTGCTAGTATGTGGAATGAGTGCAACTGTGCTGTACTTTCAACATTCTTTTGCATTACCCTTCATTGAGATTGGAAGGGAAACTGACTTTTCCTGTCCTGGAGCCATGGCTGAGTTTTCCAAATTTGCTGGGATATGGAGTGTAGCACTTTAACAGTATCATCTTTTAGAATTTGAAATAGCTCAACTGGAATTCCATTATCTCCATTAGCTTTGTTCATAGTGATGCTTCCTAAGGCCCACTTGACTTCACACTCCAGGATGTCTGGCTGTAGGTGAGTGACCACACCATTGTGATTATCTGTGTCATTAAGATCTTTTTTTGTATAGTTTTTCTTGTATTCCTGCCACTTCTTCTTAATATCTTCTGTTTCTGTTAGTTCCATACTGTTTATGTACTTTATTGTGCCTATCTTTGCATGAAATGTTCCCTTGTATCACTATAATTTTCTTGCAGAGATCTATAATCTTTCTGTTTTTTTCCTCTATTTCTTTGCATTGATCGCTGAGGAAGGCTTTCTTATCTCTCCTTGCTATTCTCTGGAACTCTGCATTCAGATAGGTATATCTTTCTTTTTCTCTTTTGCCTTTCAATTCTCTTCTTTTCTCAGCTATTTGTAAGGCCTCTTCATGCAGCCATTTTGCCTTTAGTATTTCTTTTTCTTGGGGATGATTTTGATCACTGCCTCCTGTACAGTGTTATGAACCTCCATCCATAGTTCTTCAGGCACTCTGCCTATTAGATCTAATCCCATGAGTCTATTTCTCACTTCCACTGTATCATAAGGGACTTCATTTAGGTCATACCTGAATGACTTAATGGTTTTCCCTACATTCTTCAATTTCAGTCTGCATTTTGCAATAAGGAGTTCAATATCTGAGCCACAATCAACTCCCAGTCTTGCTTTTGCTGACTGTATAGAGCTCCTCCATCTTTGGCTACAAAGAATACAATCAATCTGATTTTGGTGTTGAGCATCTGGTGATGTCCATGTGTAGAGCTGTCTCTTAGGTTGTTGGAAGAGTGTATTTTCTATAGCCAGTGCATTCTCTTAGCAAAACTCTGCTAACCATTTTCCCACTTAAATGTGTACACCAAGGCCAAACTGCCTGTTACTCCAGGTATCTGTTGACTTCCTACTTTTGTATCCCAGTCCCCTATGATGAAAAGGACATCATTTTTTTTTTTTTTTTTTTTTGGTGTTAGTTCTTGAAGGTCTTGTAAGTCTTCATAGAACTCCTCAGCTTCTTCAGCATTAGTGTTTGGGGCAAGACTTGGCTTACAGTACAATATCTTTAATTATAAAACAGCTTATCAGATGTCAAATCATTGTGCCACAACTTATTACGTATCTGACTTTTGTAAAGGAATGATGAGGATAAGACTATGTCAGCCCAAAATATGCTTCTTTGGCATAAGGATAATTTTGAGTTGAAGGCAATTGAAAATCAGCAGGTGAAGGGAAAACTAACAGGTGAAGATAAGATTCCCTTTTGTAAAGAAAATTTGTGTTTATAAAGGCAATTTCCATTCATAACAGATGTCTCTGGCTCCTCTAAAAGAGTAGGGGAGGACTCTTAACAACCTTTAAAAATGGCACTGGTTTAAATCTGCATTACAAACCTTACTAAATAACTTCTGAGTCAATATTTTATAAATTCTCTGATCTCCTTCCCATAACTTAGCTCCACTTTCTCAGAAACCAAAACCCCTTTTTTCTTTGTCTGCCCTGAGATGGTATATATATTAGGAAAACCACTGACTGAAACTGCCCACCCTGGCCAAGCAGGATTGTAACCACTTGCAAGACTTGTCTTTCAGTAGGAAGTCCTGGTAAGGAATGTGAAACTAACAAGCTACCACCAATTGGAATAATTTGGGAAAGGTCAAAATAAGAGAGGAGAGGCCAGTCCATATGGCCTACCAACCTCCCAGAATCCATCTTGGTGGAATCCATCTTGACTGAGTTATGTGCACACCCCCAGAAAGGACCCCAGGTCAGAATGATTGGCCCAAAGACAATCTGGAAATGAATCCCATCACCATAAAACCTGAGACTGTAAGCCATGAGGTGGAACAGTTCTTCTGGTTTCCCTTACCCTATTGGTCTCTTTTCAGGCCCTTCCCAGTAAAGTCTTTTGCTTTGTCAGCACATGTGTTTCCTCAGATAGTTGATTTCCACGGGTTAGAGAAGAGCCCATTTTGAGCCTGGACAGGGTTCTCTCTTCCTCCAACATATACATCCCTCAAATTCTGACTTTGTTCTTAAATCACATTACCTTATGAATTTCTAATCTTCCCTGTAGCTCAGACGTTAAAGAATCTGTTTGTAATGCAGGGGACCTGGATTCGATACCTGGGTTGGGAAGATCCCATAGAGAAGGGAATGGCAATCTACTCCAGTCTTCTTGCCTGAAGAATCCCATGGACAGAGGAGCCTGGTGGGCTACAGTCTGTGGGGTCGCAAAGAGTTGAATGTGACTGAGTGACTAACACTACTACTACTACTATTACTACTATTGTGAGTTCCTATGTGTATTCACATACTTAAATTTGTTTTTTCTGTTTTGTTATCTGTTTTATCAGTTTGATGTCACAGTCATTAAATTAGAAAGATAGGGGAAGAGTTTTCCTTCCTCCCTTTTTGTATCTTAACATTTCTAAAACTTAGCTTTTTTATTAGAATAATTTTTTAATCTATCTCTTAGGGCATGTGTAATAATTAAAATTGTTATTAAACCAAACTCATGTCAGCACTCCTGATGTTCAGCAAAGTTAATCTACTGACACCTGGTCGTAATGAAGGAAAGTACAGCATTTATTGAAGGGTACCAAGCAAACAGAACAGACAGTTCATGCCCCAAAGACCCAACTCCCTGATGGCTTTCAGGCAAGGCGATAGTTCAGGCAACATTAGAGGTCTCACAGGGGCTCACATGATTAGCTCATGGCCATTCTTCACTGATTGGTGGTAGATGTTAAGATGATGCTTCAAAAATCTTAATCATCACCCTCCTGATTCCAGCCAGTCTGGGGTCTGTCTGCTATATTGTGGTCAGCATACAGTCAATATTCTTCACTGAGTGGGTATCATAACTTCCATGAAATAAATCAGACATATGTGTCATACTGTTATGTATATGTCGGAGGAGGAATAGGACTCTGTGGCTCTGTCTTATTGCTGAATTATTGTTCAATCTATCATTACTTTTCTTGCTTGACTGCTTTTACTTTGTTTATGCATTTCTTGACTATTCTAATTGCTTGAATCTGCTCTTTGTAACTCAAGGAATGCCTCAGAGATTAAAGCTATTTTCTACAAATAAGAAACAGGGTACCCTTTTGTCCTTGAGAAGGGGCACACGGTCCTGCTCAGTTTCAGTTCCCTCTTTTGTTTGATACTCTTCAACCCTGAGGGCAACAGGAACTGTGCAAGAAAGGGAAAAAAAGCTTTGTATAGAGAGGTTAACCATAAATTAGGTAGGGGAAATCAATTTTATGGGAACTTGGTTTCAAAATTCTAATACATCCAAAACTTTTAATACAGCATCTAACTGATAAAGCTTAATAATGATGTGATCATTATTAGATTAATGTAGTGAAAAAGGTTTGCTGTCTACTGCAAAATCAGGCTAGCTTAGCCCACTCATTGGTCTTACTATTGTAGATGTCTGTACTGTGTCATAGTAATCCAAGTCTATGCCCCAACCAGTTATGCTGAAGAAACTGAAGTTGGACAGCGCTATGAAGACCTACAAGACCTTTTAGAACTAACACCCAAACAAGATGTCCTTTTCATTATAGGGGGCTGGAATGCAAAAGTAGGAAGTCAAGAAACACCTGGGGTAACAGGCAAATTTGGCTTTGGAATACAGAATGAAGCAGGGCAAAGACTAATAGAGTTTTGCCAAGAAAATGCACTTAGCAAACACCCTCTTCCAACAACACAAGAGAAGACTCTATATATGGACATCACCAGATGGTCAACACTGAAAACAAATTGATTATATTCTTTGCAGCCAAAGATGGAAAAGCTCTAAACAGTCAACAAAAACAAGACCAGGAGCTGACTGTGGCTCAGACCATGAGCTCCTTATTGCCAAATTCAGACTGAAACTGAAGAAAGTAGGGAAAACCAATGGACCATTCAGGTATGATCTAAATCAATTCCCTTATGATTATACAGTGGAAGTGAGAAATAGATTTAAGGGACTAGGTCTGATAGATAGAGTGCCTGATGAACTATGGACGGAGGCTCATGACACTGTACAGGAGACAGGGATCAAGGCCATCCCCATGGAAAAGAAATGTAAAAAAGCAAAATGGCTGTCTGAGGAGGCCTTACAAATGTGAAAAGAAGAGAAGCAAAAAGCAAAGGAGAAAAGGAAAGATATAAGCATCTGAATGCAGAGTTCCAAAGAATAGCAAGAAGAGATAAGAAAGCCTTCTTCAGCAATCAGTGCAAAGAAATAGAGGAAAACAACAGAACGGGAAAGATGAGAGATATCTTCAAGAAAATTAGAGACACCAAGGGAACATTTCATGAAAAGATGGGCTCAATAAAGGACAGAAATGGTATGGACCTAACAGAAGCAGAAGATATTAAGAAGAGGTGGCAAGAATACACAGAAGAACTGTACAAAAAAGATCTTCACAACCCAGATAATCACGATGGTGTGATCACTCANTCCAAATAGGAAAAGGAGTACGTCAGGGCTGTATATTGTCACCCTGCTTATTTAACTTACATGCAGAGTACATCATGAGAAACGCTGGGATGGAAGAAGCACAAACTGGAATCAAGATTGCCAGGAGAAATATCAATAACCTCAGATATGCAGATGACACCACCCTTATGGCAGAAAGTGAAGAGGAACTCAAAAGCCTCTTGATGAAAGTGAAAGAGGAGAGTGAAAAAGTTGGCTTAAAGCTCAACATTCAAAAAGCGAAGATCATGGCATCTGGTCCCATCACTTCATGGAAAAAAGATGGGGAAACAGTGGAAACAGTGTCAGACTTAATTTTGGGTGGCTCCCAAATCACTGAAGATGGTGATTGTAGCCATGAAATTAAAAGATGCTTACTCCTTGGAAGAAAAGTTATGACCCACCTCGATAGCATATTGAATAGCAGAGACATTACTTTGTCAACAAAGGTCCGTCTAGTCAAGGCTATGGTTTTTCCTGTGATATTTATGGATGTGAGAGTTGGACTGTGAAGAAGGCTGAGCGCTGAAGAATTGATGCTTTTGAACTGTGGTGTTGGAGAAGAGTCTTGAGAGTCCCTTGGACTGCAAGGAGATCCAACCAGTCTATTCTGAAGGAGATCAGCCCTGGGATTTCTTTGGAGAGAATGATGCTGAAGCTGAAACTCCAGTACTTTGGCCACCTCATACGAAGAGTTGACTCACTGGAAAAGACTCTGATGCTGAGAGGGATTGGGGGCAGGAGGAGAAGGGGATGACAGAGGATGAGATGGTTGGATGGAATCACTGACTCGATGGTCCTGAGTCTGAGTGAACTCCGGGAGTTGTTGATGGACAGGGAGGCTTGGTGTGCTGTGATTCATGGGTTCGCAAAGAGTCAGACAGGACTGAGCAACTGAACTGGACTGAATTTCTCTTATGTTTCCTATGTTTAACTCATGCCATATGAGTTACAATGAAATATCTTAAATATGTGTGTGAATATACTATCTAGGGCCTCCAGTGTAGGCAGGTAAAGTTTCTGCCTACAATGTAGGAGTCCCGGGTTCGATCCCTGGATAGGAAAAATCCCCTGGAGAAGGAAATGGCAACCCACTCTAGTACTCTTGCTTGGAAAATCCCATGGACAGAGGAGCCTGGTAGTGTACAGTCCACAGGGTCCCAAAGATTCGGACACCACTGAGCAACTTCACTTCACTTCACATACCACATTACTCATTTCTTATCTTTCTAGATCCTGTTTGCCCCTAGCATCTTAAGATCATTATCTCCTAAAAAGGCTTCTACTACTACTACTAAGTTGCTTCAGTCGTGTCCGACTCTGTGCGACCCCATATATGGCAGCCCACCAGGCTTCGCCATCCCTGGGATTCTCCAGGCAAGAATACTGGAGTGGATTGTCATTTCCTTCTCCAATGCATGAAAGTGAAAAGTGAAAGTGAAGTCGCTCAGTTGTCTCTGACTCTTAGCGACCCCATGGACTGTAGCCCACCAGGCTCCTCCATCCATGGGATTTTCCAGGCAAGAGTACTAGAGTGGGGTGCCATTGCCTTCTCCAAAAAAAAGGCTTCTAGTTATTCTTAATTAATCCTAAACCCTAATCTCAGCAAACTTCTTTTACCATAAACATTCCCCTCAGAAACAGGTCTCAGATAATAATCCTTCCCATGGCCTCAAGCTGTGGCCTATATGCTCATCCTGGGACATTCTTTATAAAGATCCTTGAAGAAATGTCAATGGTTATTTTACAGATTATTTTCTGGGCACAACTGTAGAAGGCTTTGTGCTTTCTCATGCTTCTCTCAAGCACCTTAACATTCTTTCCAGCCAACTCAACCGAAGAAAGGAAAGAACAATTCAGAATCACAAGGCCTAACTCCTTCATCCTGGGACCGTGCCTTGCGAGATGAGGAGAGGGGGTTGGGGCCGTGCCTCCATTTTGTCAGTAATGCCTAATGCGGCTCCCGACATCAGCCTTTGAAAATGTCTAATTATTTGAAGGCCTCTTCTACCAGTTTTTCTTAGAGCTAGAAGGCCTTGTTCCTGATCTTTGCCCTGAACTTCTTTCAGGAGATATCAAAGGTCAGAAACTACATTGGCTCATGATTTATCCCTTGTACAGGTAGATGGCAAGTGCCAATTTGGATTTCGCAAAAGCTAAAAGACTCTTGATAGTTATGGATTGTTCCTTGGAGCAATTTGGAAACTAAACATATCTAAGAGAGTCAAAACACATATTATTAACATATTTCAGTTGCTGGAATATCATATTGTAATGAATATATTCAACTTCACTTCCCCACTGTTTCCCACATTTAACTATAATTCCATACATCTCCTATATTTACTTACTTATTTATTTTACAAAATAACAATTAACATCATGAAAAATGCATTGATTTTGGGTGATAACTTCCTTTATAGAGAGAAACTTGAGAACTTATTGAATTAAGAGAATTATACAAGGGTGCTGCTGCTCCTAGTAAGTTGCTTCAGTCGTGTCTGACTCTGTGCGACCCCATAGACAGCCTCCTACCAGGCTCCTCTGTCCCTGGGATTCTCCAGGCAAGAACACTGGAGTGGGTTGCCATTTCCTTCTCCAATGCATGAAAGTGAAAAGTGAAAGTGAAGTCGCTCAGTCGTGTCCAACTCAGCAACTCCATGGACTGCGGCCCACCAGGCTCCTCCGTCCATGGGATTCTGCAGGCAAGAGTACTGGAGTCGGGTGCCATCACCTTCTCCGATACAAGGGTGCAGTAGTCAATGAATCTGAGGGGTATATGTGTGTGTGTGTGTGTGTGTGTGTGTTTAGTGGTTAAACTCAATTATGTAGCAGTTTCTTTTGCTTTTTATTCACCCAACTAGCTCTGAGAATGTGAATCATATAAGGATCAGAAATGATTTTTTTTACTGGGACACTGTTAGTTGACCATAGTAGCTGAATATAGTATAGTTACAAACTGTAGGGAAGGAAAAGATTTCACTACTCTTTTAGGCTCCACAGTTGGGGGAAGAAGAGGGATGCTATGAATTAAATGGTCAACAGATAGGTTAACAGAAGAAAAAGCATATACATCTATTAATTTTTAATTTTATGTGCATGGAGGTATCACAGATAGAAGTGAATAGTCAAAAGGACATTGAGTTTTGAGAGTCTTTATGTCATCTAACTGGAGAGAGGGCCAGGCAGAGGGTACTTCCATGAGAAAAAAATAACTCAGAAGTGTGGGGGAAGGGCACTTACAGGAATAAAAACAAATATTTTGAAAGATAATGGTCCATTAGGAAAATAGACAGGTGCTACGATAGTTTTTTGACAACATTTGTTTAGCTTTAGTGCTGATTCTTATGTCCAATGAGAGAATTCCTCGTGACATTTATGAAAACTGAATTCTTTGGGGAGGTTCTGTTTTTAGGAAAATAAGAGATTTTAGGAACTCAAATACCTTTCGCTCAAAATAATTCTTTTGTCCATGTGGCATATTTTGGGATGGTATATCCCTTCTCCCCTTCAATGCCTACTATATGAATATTCAGTTGATGCATTAGAATATTAATAATAAACTTATTAATGCTAATACATCTTCGTTGATGGTCTGATTAATTTTGGACCAATAAGATAGACATCGCTAAAGAGACGTTTGGAGTTTTAATTCTAGAAACACTAAAAATCTGTTATTTTAACTGCCCTGTATTCTCCTCTTTCCTGAAGGAAAAAATACATTAAACTGATGCAGTCAGTTGTAAATCACATTGCGTATCCTTGACCTGGGTGTAACGTACTCTGTTTTGCAGGTGGAGAGCAGGTGCTTCTTTCCTTTGTAGATGTGTATGTGCATGCTGTTTGCCTTTACATTTATTACTGAAGTTGGTTTCAAAAAAAAAAAATTTTGTTCAGTTCTAGTCCATGCTTGGAGTTTACGTCTGTAAATTAAACTTGACAAAACAGGGGGCTGTTTGAAAACCAGCTGTGTGAATTTGCAAAACCTCTTTTATCTAGCAATATGATATAGAAAATGGAACCCTGAGTGTCCATCAGTACAGTATATTAACTATAGAAAATGTTCGTGAGGGAGCTTTGTTTGTAACTACTTTGAGTCAGAAGATTTAGGATCTTATCTTGTTGAATAAGCTGCTGCTGCTGCTGCTGCTGCTAAGTCGCTTCAGTCGTGACCGACTCTGTGTGACCCCATAGACGGTAGCCCACCAGGCTCCCCCGTCCCTGGGATTCTCCAGGCAAGAACACCGGAGTGAGTTGCCATTTCCTTCTCCAATGCATGAAAGTGAGAAGCGAAAGTGAAGTCGCTCAGTCGTGTCCGACTCTTAACGACCCCATGGACTGCAGCCTACCAGGCTCCTCCGTCCATGGGATTTTCCAGGCAAGAGTACTGGAGGGGGGTGCCATTGCCTTCTCCGGTTGAATAAGCTGGTTTTGTACAAATCCAGAGGAGACCAAATGGCCCAATAAATTTTCTGTGTGTGTGTGTGTTTTTAATATTCTGCAATAGGGTCATCCTTGCTTTGGACTGAGGAGGAAGATAAACTTCAGTGGGAGCTGTACAGAATTACACTATACTACTACAGAAAACATTTAATTATTTCATGACTCACTGAGTGTTATTTACAAAACCCACCAGATATAATAAGATGGTATACAGGCATTCTGATCTGGTTTTTTACACTTTCTATTTGACTATATGCTAAGTGGCCACTGGTATACTTGAAAAAAAGAAGTTGTTCTTTTCTGTAAGGTCATACAATTTTAATCAATTGCTAAATATCCTTAGAGGACAAGAAATACATCTTCCAGCATATTACTTTGAATAGAAAAAATTTGTAAGAAGTGTTTTTAATAATGATGATGCTGCTGCTGCTGCTGCTAAGTCGCTTCAGTCGTGTCCGACTCTGTGCGACCCCATAGACAGGAGCCCAACAGGCTCCCCTGTCCCTGGGATTCTCCAGGCAAGAACACTGGAGTGGGTTGCCATTTCCCTCTCCATTGTGTGAAAGCGAAAAGTGAAGTGAAGTCGCTCAGTCGCATCCGACTTCCAGCGACCCCATGGACTGCAGCCTACCAGGCTCCTCCATCCATGGGATTTTCTAGGCAAGAGTACTGGAGTGGCTTGCTATTGCCTTCTCCGAATAATGATGATAAAAATTATAATATAAAAATACATTTCAAGAAGATAATGCATATGAATGAGTGCTTATACTTTCAAAAGGGAAAGCTTCCACCAGTTCTTTAGACAGATCACATAAGCTGCTCTCATCTCTGTCAGAAAACACCATGGACAGTTGGGGAAGGAGTGTTTCTATAGCTTTCCACTCTGGAACAAATATGCCTGTAGCTAGCCTAGATTGCCTCTTGCCCAACTGAAATAAGAGCAGAGAAGTGAGTATGGGCTTCCCAGGTGGCACTAGTGGTAAAGAACTTGCCTGCCAATGCAGGAAACATAAAAGGCATGGGTCTATTCGCTGGTTCAGGAAGATCCTGTGAAGGAGGGCATGGCAACCCTCTCCAGTATTCTTGCCTGGAGAATCCCCTCGACAGAGGAGCCTAACAGGCTACAGCCCATAGGGTTCCACAGAGTCAGACATGACTGAAGTGACTTAGCATGCATGCATGCATGTACAGAGCTATAAATGCTGTGCAGAAAGATACACTAAGTCCAGGTTCCCTACTATGAATTTCAGCTGTCTTCATCTCCGAGCCTTTCTTGTTCATGTATATACAAGTCCTTTAATCTCACTGGCTACAGTTTAGTTCAGTCACTCAGTCATGTATGACTCTGTGATCCCATGGACTGCAGCAAGCAAGGCTTCCCTGTCCATCACCAACTCCCGGAGCTTGCTCAAACTCATGTTCATTGAGTCAGTGATGCCATCCAATGAATTCATCCTCTGTCATCCCCTTCTCCCACCTTCAATCTTTCCCAGCTTCAGGGTCTTTTCCAAAGAGTCAGTTCTTCATATCAGGTGGCCAACGTATTCGAGTTTCAGCTTCCGCATCAGTCCTTCCAGTGAACAGTTCTGTCATCCCCTTCTCCCACCTTCAATCTTTCCCAGCTTCAGGGTCTTTTCCAAAGAGTCAGTTCTTCATATCAGGTGGCCAACGTATTCGAGTTTCAGCTTCAGCATCAGTCCTTCCAATGAACAGTCAGGACTGATTTCCTTGAGGATTGACTGGTTTGATCTCCTTGCAGTCCAAGGGACTCTCAAGAGTCTTCTCCAACACCACAGTTCAAAAGCATCAATTCTTCAGTGCTCAGCTTTCTTTATAGTCAAACTCTCACATCCATATTTGACTACTGGAAAAAACATAGCTTTGACTAGATGGACCTTTGGTGACAGAGTAATGTCTCTGCTTTTTAATATGCTGTCTAGGTTGGTCATAGCTTTTCTTCCAAGGAGCAAGTATCTTTAAATTTCATGGCTGCAGTCACCATCTGCAGTGATTTTGGCACTGAAGAAAATAAAATATCTCACTGTGTCCATTGTCTCCCAATCTATTGTCCATGAAGTGATGGGACTGCATGCTATGTCTTAGTTTTCTGAATGTTGAACTTTAAGCCAACTTTTTCACTCTCCTGTTTCACTTTCATCAAGAGGCTCTTTAGTTCTTCTTCACTTTCTGCCATAAGGATGGTGTCTTCTGCATATCTGAGGCTATTGATACCTCTCTCAGCAATCTTGATTCCATTTGTGCTTCATCCAGGCCAGCATTTCACATGATGTACTCTGCATATAAGTTAAATATGCAGAGTGACAATATACAGCCTTGAGGTGCTCCTTTCCCAATTTGGAACCAGTCTGTTGTTCCATGTCCAGTTCTAACTGTTGTGTCTTGACCTGCATACAGATTTCTCAGGAAGTAAGTCAAGTGGTCTGGTATTCCCATCTCTTGAAGAATTTTCCAGTTTGTTGTGATCCACACAGCAAAGGCTTTGGCACAGTCAATAAAGCAAAAGTAGATGTTTTTCTGGAACTCTCTTGCTTTTTCTGTGATCCAATGGATGTTGGCAATTTGATCTCTGGTTCCTCTGCTTTTTCTAAATACAGCTTAAACATCTAGAAGTTCACAGTTCACGTACTGTTGAAGTCTAGCTTGGAGAATTTTCAGCATTACCTTGCTAGTATGTGAGATGAGTGAGATTGTGCAGCAGTTGGAACATTCTTTGACATTTAACTTCTTTGGGATTGGATTGAAAATTAATGTTTTCCATATGTATATGTACATAGACATAATAATGACATTGAGATTACAAATAGACAAGGAGATATATATTAAAAATGCCTGAATCAAGATTCTTCTTAGGGTCTCTTTGAAATTTCTTTTTTCCCCCATGGATGAAACAATTTCTGACCAAGGATTTTAATTTCCAGTTACCAGTGATACTTTCTAACTAGATAGGTGAATGCCTGGTTCATAATTAATTTCAATGAGAATTGATGAGTTACAAGATATCAGAGCACTGTGATGCAAAATAGAGTTTCTCATTGAGCTGTCCTCAGTCCAGTTGAGTTCATCTCAGTTGCTCAGTTGTGTCTGACTTGTGAAACCATCGACTGCAGCACGCCATTTTCCCCTGCCCATCACCAGCTCCATTAGCTTACTCAAACTCATGTCCATCGAGTAGGTGATGCCATCCAACCATCTCATCCTCTGTCCCACCCTTCTCCTCCTGCCCTCAATCTTTCCCAGCATCAGGGTCTTTTCCAATGAGTCAGTTCTTTGCATCAGGTGGCCAAAGTGTTGGGGCTTCAGCTTCAGAGTCAGTCTTTCCAACTAATATTCAGGACGAATTTAAATTAACTGTTTTGATCTTCTTGCAGTCCAAGGGACTCTCAAGAGTCTTCTTTAACACCACAGTTCAAAAGCATCAATTCTTTGGTGCTCAGCTTTCTTTTTACTCCCAACTGTCACATCCATGCATGACTACTGGAAAAATAATAGCTTTGACTAGACAGACATATGTTGACAAAGTAATGTCTCCACTTTTGGATATGCTGTCTAGGTTGGTCATAGCTTTTTTTCGAAGGGAGAAGTGTCTTTTAATTTCATGGCTGCAGTCACCATCTGCGGTGATTTTGGAGTCCAAGGAAATAAAGTCATTCACACTTTCCATTGTTTCACCATCTGTTTGCCATGAAGTGATGGGACCAGATGCCATCTTAGTTTTTTGAATGTTGAGTTTTAGCCAGCTTTTCCACTCCCCTGTTTTACCTTGAACAAGAGGCTGTTCAGGTCTTCTTTGAATTCTGCCATTAGGATGGTGTCATCTGTGTTATCTGAGGTTATTGATATTTCTCCAGGAAATCTTGATTCTAACATGTGTTTCATCCAGCCCAGCATTTCACATGATGTACTCTGCATATAAGTTAAATAAACAGGGTGAGATTATACAGCCTTGAGGTGCTCCTTTCCCAATCTGGAACCAGTCTGTTGCATGTCCAGTTCTAACTGTTGCTTCTTGACCTCATACAGATCTCTCAGGAGGCAGGTCAGGTGATCTGCTATTCCAATCTCTTGAAGAATTTTCCACAGTTTGTCATGATCCATAGAGTCAAAGGCTTTGGTGTAGCCAAAAAGCAGAAGTAGATGTTTTTTTCTGGAGCTCTCTTGCTTTTTCTATGATCCAATGGATGTTGGCAATTTGATCTCTGATTCCTCTGCCTTTTCTAAATCCAGATTGAACATCTGGAAGTTCATAGTTCATGTACTGTTGAAGCTTAGCTTGGAGAATTTTGAGCATTGGTTTGCTAGCATGTGAGATGAGTGCAATTATGCAGGAGTTTGAACACTTTTTGGCATTGTCTTTCTTTGTGATTAGAATAAAAACTGACCTTTTCCAGTCCTATGGCCAGTGCTGAGTTTTCAGATTTGCTGACACATTGAGTGCAGCACTTTCACAACATCATCTTTTAGGATTTGAAATATCTCACCTGGAATTCCAGCACTTCCAATAGCTTTGTTCATAGTGATGCTTCCTAAGGCCCACTTGACTTCACATTCTAGGATGGCTCTTTGGCTCTAGGTAAGTGATCACACCATCGTGGTTATCCAGATTATTAAGATCATTTTTGTGTAGTTCTTCAGTATATTCTTGCCACCTCTTCTTAATATCTTCTGCTTCTGTTAGATCCCTACCATTTCTGTCCTTTATTGTGCCCATCTCTGCATGAAATGTTCCCTTGGTATCTCTAATTTTCTTGAAGAGATCTCTAGTCTTTCCCATTCTATTGCTTTCCTCTATTTCCTTTCATTGATCACTGAGGAAGGCTTTCTTATCTCTCCTTGCTATTCTTTAGAACTCTGCATTCTTTCTTTTTCTTCTTTGCCTTTAGCTTCTCTTTTTTTTTCCCCCAGCTGTTAGTAAGGCCTCCTTAGACAACCATTTTGCCTTTTTGCATTTCCTTTTCTTGGGGATGGTCTTGATCACTGCCTCCTGTACAATGTCTTGAACCTCTGTACATAGTTCTTCAGGCACTCTGTCTATCAGATCTATCCCCTTGAATCTATTTGTCACTTCCACAGTATAATTGTAAGGAATTTGGTTTAGGTCGTACCTGAATGGTCTAGTGGTTTTCAATTTAAGTCTGAATTTTGCAATAAAGGGTTTGTGATCTGTGCCACAGTCAGCTCCTCGTCTTGTTTTTGCTCACTAGATAGAGCTTCTCCATCTTTGACTGCAAAGAATATAATCAATCTGATTTCGATTTTGACCATCCAGTGATGTCCATGTGTAGAGTCGTCTTTTGTGTATGTGGAATATAGACATACACCAGTGAGTGGTGGTGATGGTTTAGTCATTAAGTCGTGTCTGACTCTTGTGACTCCATGGACTGTAGCCTGCCAGGCTCTTCTGTCCATGGGATTCTCTAGGCAAGAATATTGGAATGGGTTGTCATTTCTTTCTCCAGGGGATCTTCCCGACCCAGGAGTCGAACGTGGGTCTCCTGCATTGCAGGGAGACTCCTTACCAACTGAGTTATGTACATAAGACCTTTTGAGGTAGGTCTCCATTGTCTTCCTTAGCCCTATTGTAGTTTGGTCTCAGGTCAAACAGCAAGGAGGGAACACAGTCCTACCCATCAATAGAAAATTGGATTAAAGTTTTATTGAGCATGCCCTTGCCCATAGGAACAAGTCCCAGTTTTCCCCAGTCATTCTCTCCCATCAGGAAGCCCCCCTAAGCCTCTATCCTTATCCATCAGAGGGCAGACAGAATGAAAACCTCAATCACAGAAAGCTAATCAAACTGATCACATGGGTCACAGACTTGTCTAACTCAGTGAAACTATGAACCATGCTGTGTAGGGCCATCCAAGACTGAATGGTTATGGTGGAGAGTTCTGACAAAACATGGCCCTCTGGAAAAGGAAATAGAACTCCACTTAAGCATTATTGCCTTGAGAACCCCATGAACAGTATGAGAAGACAAAAAGATATGACACTGAAAGATGAACTCCCCAGATCAGTAGGTGCACAATATGCTACTGGAGAAGAGTGGAGATACCCTCATTACACCTACATCAAAATAACTTGAGATCCTTGGGATGAAACTGTGAAATTTGCCTTTTTATGAAACATCAGGTACTTCGTTCACTAATGTCTATGACTAAGCAGTATAGGGAGAAGGAAATGGCACCCCACTCCAGTACTCTTGCCTGGGAAATCCCATGGACGGAGGAGCCTGGTGGGCTGCAGTCCATGGAGATGCTGAGTCGGACATGACTGAGCGACTTCACTTTCACTTTTCATTTTCACGCATTGGAGAAGGAAATGGCAGCCCACTTCGGTGTTCTTGTCTGGAGAATCCCAGGGATGGTGGAGCCCAATGGGCTGCCATCTGTGGGGTCGCAGAGTCGGACACGACTGAAGTGACTTAGCAGCAGCAGCAGCAAGCAGTATAGAGACTAAAAAGGGTTTTAGGTAAATGCAGACCTGAATTAAATTCTAGGTTAGTTATCTACCACCTCAAAATCTTGGGGCTTATGTAACTTAACTGAGTCTTTGATTTATTCCTTATAAAATAGGAATACTTTTGAAAATTTCAGTATTGATTAAGAGAATAAAATGAGATATCACACATGAAATGGCCAAACAACTTTTTAAAATATTTTGTATATTCAGAGGCAATTTAAAATAAAACTTGTATACAGTGTATCACTTTCAGGATGCTAGAATGTGCCATCAACCTGTGCTTGCATATAAGTGTTTGCCATATTTGCAAAATTAAGGTATTTTTGCTCCAATCAGTAGTCTACTGCTCTGTCTACTCTAACTTCTACAATGTCACTTGTATCTACAGGTGTGTTTTGGATTCAGGTAAGGGATGTTGAATTGAGAATACTTTTAGTTTGGGTTAAATGAAGTATATTTATGTGGCTTGCAACTGTCTAAGAGTAAGCTTGGCTCCCAGGAATATGCCTGTCTTCCACTGTGAGGACTTCCCTCAGTCAAGACCCAAAGGTGTAGGGCTTGGAGTCCTTTTACAATATTATAATATTCAACACTGGGACTGTGCAGGGAGTGGAGATGAAATAAAATCTAACATATATGGAACCATAAACTACTATGTAGAAATTTTTTCTTATTATTAAATGTGTAAAGTTGTAATCAAAGTGTAAGTTTCTTAAAGATGCCAATTAAAAGCTTAAGTTCTGTCTGGAATATGTAATTTTAAATATAGAATGCATTATTTTTATTCTTGATAGGAAATCACACACAGTAGAACTTATAATTCTTGAGTTTGTGAGTCAAAATCTACAGTATTACTATAAACATAAAGTAAGTCTGTCTGGGGATTTGATACCTCCCAACTCGGCAATGGCAACCCACTCCAGCACTCTTGTCTGGGGAATCCCATGGATGGGGGAGCCTGGTAGACTGTGGTCCATGGGGTCGCTAAGAGTTGGACACGACTGAGCGACTTCACTTTCACTTTTCACTTTCATGCATTGGAGAAGGAAATGGCAACCCACTCCAGTGTTCTTGCCTGGGGAATCCCAGGGATGGCAGAGCCTGGTGGGCTTCCGTCTTTGGGGTTGCACAGAGTCGGACACAACTGAAGCTACTTAGCAGCAGCAACTAGTAATCATAATAATATTCTATCAAATAGTCTAGAGGAAAGGCTGAACTATATTTATAGTCTTTAAAGAAAAAAGATATTGTAAAATGATTGTCCCATCCATAGGTGACTGAAGATTTACAGTAAAAAAATAAACATGGAAAAATGAATCTTAGAAGTATGTTAGACACAAATAATTATTTTCTGAATTTTATGCTTGCAATAAATTAGCTTTTGTAAATTTGGTTTTATTGTGTTTCTTTATTCAGTCAATATAGCTCTCATATTTATATTTAATTTCATTTTTTTGTTCTTTTATTTTAATAGTATCCCATACTTACTTAAGCTTCAGGTTCCATAACATCTGAATCCACTTCTATAAATATCCAACATACATGGATATTGTATCCATGTAGAGATACATGGATAGAGACTATATTTGTTGTTAAGAGACATCATACACAGAATTAAAAAAAAAACATAATTCAGAATACTGTAATGACATATTGTCCAACGTGAACATGTAACTAAGCAGATAGAATTGGGTGGTAATTTACCTGTCTTTCATGTTTTAACAACAGGGTCAAAGCAAAGATGACACAGTAATAATTCATTTAGGATTAACTAGTTATAGGTCAGACTCACATAACACAAGTGGATACAAATGATAAAATACAACACTGGGAGATGGAGAGTAGGAATAAAACAAAAGGGGGACTCAGAAGGTTGAAAACACATTCTTATCTCCCATTTAAACATTTCCAAATATTACCATGATATATCCACAATGAAAACCAGAATTTTCACAGACAGCCTCACAATTTTTTTTGTTGATTTTGCTGATGATATATTTTTCTCAAGTATCTTTCATGTTGTTCTAGCCTGTTTAACAAAACTTAGAAATATTTGTTGCATAAGTGGACTTAGAATTCATTACATCTTGTGGGAAAAATTCAACTTCTTAAAAGCTCCTACAGTTAGAAGCTAAGGAAATGTTATTGAAAGGTGACATCAAAAAGCAAAATTGCCTGGGAGATATAATTCAGACCATTGCAGAACCATTAGATACAATTCCCCTAGACTCCTTGTGACTCTTCTGAGGAGTGATTTTTTTAGGAAGATACTGAATTAAAGCAATCGGAGTAGGTAGTAAAGTATTATAGGAAGTGAAAGTATAAGCTTCTAGATACCTACTGTTAAGAACTGAATTCTGAGATAATAATACAAATTTTATCACCTTATTAAAAGCAAATGAGTAAGTGGAGTTAAAAAAACTGTTTATTCCTCATTTATGGTATTAATTCATTTTGAAAATCCAAATATTTGCATAGATACAGTTCTTAGCTGGAGAAGCACATGGCAATCCACCGCAGTATCCTTGCCTGGAGAATTCCAAGAGCAGAGGAGTCTGGCGGGCTACAGTCCATGGGATCACAAAGATTTGGACATGACTGAGCGACTAACAAATACACACAGTTTCTTAGCACTTAGCATTACTTTGATCATTATGTTAATTCAATTTTAAGTCTATCTTATTAACACTTGAGCCTTTTAAAAAAGATATACTTAAATTTTACTTAATTGCAGTAAAACTTTTTTCTGAATATTTAGTGGTGGTTAAAGTTTTCTGCCATTTTTAAGAAGCTGTGATAGCTTTCTAGCAGGAATAAAGAGGAAAAAGTTTGAAACTAAATACACTACTTTTTTTAAAGACCTAGAATTAGGTGGCAAGGCTTTGAAGTTTCTAGGCCTACAAACTTCATACACAAAAGATACTTTAGCACCTTAGGGTGGAAGAATTAATTGCACCTTATAAAGTTTTCCTAGGCCTAAATTGTGAGAATAAAAATAACACACTGGGGAGATCTAAATATATTCATGAGTATGCTAACAGACAACAGACATTTCAGTTATGAATAATTATATTTCTAATTGCATTGAAATTCTGATGACTATTACATTAAAAATAAAAATCATGACTATCATGCCACCCATCACTAAAACTGGGCCTTTATATCACCGTTGTTTAATCACATTAAAGTTTAATTTTATTCACACATTTAGCTAGGATTTGCAGAAAACCCATGCCATGCAAAATGTTGTCCTTATAAACTATGATGAAGATGTGAAGTATACTTTATAGTCACTACTTCAAAGAGTTTTCTATTTAAGAAGACATGAGGGAATCAGTTTAAGTTTTACATAAGACAGGAAATAACACAGACATAGAGATGTGAGATGAAAAAAAACAGTCAAAATTAGGTTTCAGGGAAAACTTCTAAAATTGGAAAAATGACTTTTACTTGACATAAAGGAAATTTCCTTTGTAGAGTTGGGGCTTCAACAAAAAAATCTTAGTGAAGAAGGAAATTAAAAAGAATTTCTGAGCACTCCCCAATCTCCAGTATTCTCACAAACACTTTCCAGTGTCACCCTAACATCCAATCTTTTT
>SJYT01013216.1:22565-44943 GCA_006410635.1 Cephalophus harveyi | reverse complement strand
ATGGATGTGAGTCTGAGTGAACTTCGGGAGATGGTGATGAACAGGGAGGCCTGGCGTGCTGCGATTCATGGGGTCGCAAAAAGTCGGATACGACTGAGCGACTGAACTGAACTAATACCTAATGTTATGACATTTGATTAAAATAATTAGCAAAAATAGCTTTTATTTATATGTCTATTACATGTTCTATTACATACTTCATGTGTATATATATTTATAAAAATGTAATCACACCACATATGGTTTTCTAAATAACTTTTGTACTCAATAACATATCTGTAATAAAATATCTTATTAGTTTTAAAAGCATCATATATTCTATTAGCTAAATAAGACAGTATCATATTAGCCATTCTGTTTTTTAGGGGCATATGTATTTTATTCAGCAAGCACTATATATTGATTTCATTCTGTTTTCTGTATAGATACTATAAATTTTAATATTATATTATAACTACATGGTATAGGGCTAATACCCCTGTACTTCTATCTTTGCTCAGTCTTCAGGAGAGATTCTTTAGGTGTGGAATTTCTAAGTTAAATAGTGATTTTAACACATTATTAACCAGAGATGTATCAATATCACTTACATAACAAATCACAGGCCACAGGCATTAGTTTCTACAAAAATCCCCCAGTCAGTAATGAGTTAACAATAAAAGCTGCCCAGCTGCCCTCTAAAAATATTCTATCAAGCAATTCTATGCTGCTGTTGCTGCTGCTGCTAAGTCGTTTCAGTCGTGTCCAACTCTGTGTGACCCCATAGACGGCCTCCTACCAGGCTCCTCTGTCCCTGGGATTCTCCAGGCAAGAACACTGGAGTGGGTTGTCATTTCCTTCTCTAATGCGTGAAAGTGAAAAGTGAAAGTGAAGTCGCTCAGTCGTGTCTGACTCTTAGTGACCTCATGGACTGCAGCCTACCAGGCTCCTCTGTCCATGGGATTTTCCAGGCAAGAGTACTGGAGTGGGGTGCCATTGCCTTCTCTGAATTCTATGCCAAGTGTATAAAAGTATACATTTTCCTGCTCTTGCTGGCATGTACATCCTTTCTCTTTGAGTTCACTTGTAAGTCATCCAGTATTGGCTGGGTCCTACTGAACAGCCAGTTACCTCTGTGAGTGACTCTTAACATAGAGGAGAAGTTAAAGACAGATAAATATCAGCAACACGCTAGCAATGTTAGAGGTTGCTTCACATAAATAGAAAGGCCTGGATCATAACTACAGTTGGAATGTGTAATCCTCGTTTTTGAGAGTACAATGATACATTTCCTACTTAATGCAAGGAAAAATTTCCATCATGTTGAGGAGAACTTAGAGTGTAAGTCATCAACTTATCTACTAAGCATTAACTGATTTACTGATATTCTTTATCTTGATTTGTGCCTCATTTTTAGGAATTGGTGTCCTGATTTGTCTTTTTATTTGTGGATAGTCTGAGTCCTAGTACTCATAAGGTGTCCCTCTGAGGCAAAGACTGCACCTTGTACATGTCAGTCTTCCCAGAACCTTCTTGAGAAGCCCAGACCCCTGATATGGGCACTACTTACTCGCACCTGATGACTAGTGTTCAAGCTTCTCAAGCTGCCTGTGGCCAATCTCTCGTTGCCATCTTCTGTCATCCTGTCAGTCACTCACCGAAACTTTTGACTCAGGAGGTCTGTCTGCTTGTGCAGCTGTTTGTTGCCTGCTGCGGTGTCTTCCTGTCTGCTCATCTGACTGCTTGTGAGTTTACCTGTTTGGAACCCACCCATGGCCTGCAGCTAGTTCTCTCACAGGACACCTGCCCACCATGTGTGGATTTCCTCCATTTGTTGCCTAGTCATGGATGCTTTGACTCACTTTGTTACTGACAGGCAAAAACTATTAAAAATGGGTTACAAAATCAAGTGCTAAATTATATTCGATGGGCATTAAGTTTAGCGCTGTAATTGGAGGCTCTAACCTATGGCAGAGTCAAACATCTGGAATAGCATCTGTAGGTAAAGGGGAACAGCTGGTGTGAAATCATACCCTAAACTCGGAGACACTTGAAAATATGGACCTGAATTTATATTCTTCTAATACTGTTTCCAAGACTAGTGAGTGGGGATAGTGGAAAATGTCATCAGTAGTTTTTAGTGAAACTCTTGATTGATGAGTTTCACTGGGAATATGTTACCTGATGCAGGTTCTCATGTTGGCTATAGAAGGTGAATAAATATAGATGGAAAGGATGTGTGTTCTGTATTGATTGGGGCTCACTTGTCTAAAATTCATGTTAAATCGCTCAGTCGTGTCCGACTCTTTGCGACCCCATGGACTGTAGCCCACCAGGCTCCTCCGTCCATGGGATTCTCCAGGCAAGAATACTGGAGTGGGGTACCATTTCCTTCTCCAGTGGATCTTCCCGACCCAGGGATCGAACCCAGGTCTCCCGTATTAGAGGCAGACGCTTTAACCTCTGAGCCACCAGTCAGTTATGTACAAAATTCATGTTACAACTTAGCATGTCCTCTACAGTGAAAAAACATGGAAGGAAGCTATACCTAGATGTGAAATTTCCCATATAACAGCTATTTGGCTGAATGTTATGTCCTGCTTTGAATTCTTTAAAGCTCAAGAAACAGATGGGAACTTATTGGGTACTGGAAATCTTTGTCAGTTTCAAACAAATAACTAATTGATAACAACTCATTGGTAATGTCTTTCACATCAAATCAGGAAGTTTTGTTTTATTTTTATGTCATAAAATTTACCATTTTAATTATTTTGAGCAAAGAGAGAAGCATTAAATGCATACACATTGTTGCAGAATCATAAGCATCAGCAATTTTCATAACTATTCATCATCCTAAATTGAAACTCATGTCCGTAAACTACAATTCCTCATTGTCCCCTCCCCTTTGTAACTGCTATTCTACTTTCTGCCTGTATGAATTTGACTACTCTAGGTACCTCATATAAGTGGGATCATATAATATTTGCCCTTTTGAGTGAGGCACATTTCACTTAGCATTATGTTTTATGGGTGAATAATATTCCACCATATGGATAAGTACTGAATTAAATAGTCTTGGCACCCTGTCAAAGATCATCTGACCATGTATGCAAGGATTTATTTTTGGACTCTCTGTTCTATTTCATCAGTCTATGCGTCTGTGCCTGCTTTTTGTCTTTATGCTAGTACTGTATTGTTTTGATTACTGTAGCATTATAGTAACTTTTAAAACCAGGAAATATACGTCCTCAAACTTTGTTCTACTTTTCTAAGATTGCTGTGTCTATTTCTGGTCTGTTGAAATTCCATAAGAGTTTTAGCTTGGACTTTTTATTTCTGCAAAAAGTGCATTGTAATTTAATTTGAATTGATACATACTTCAGTCACATACAAAAACTCTCTTATACAACTTTGCCCTTCTCCACTTTATGTTATTGATATCATAATGCACATTGTTATACATTGTGTATCCATTAACTTAGATTTATAATTGTTTTTATGCACGTCTTTTTTATTGTGACAAAATATACATTAATATAAAGTGCATTTGTCTTTTATGCTCTACAGTAAATAAAAAGTTGAGTTACAAAGAAAAGTTACAATAATAATGTTTTTATATTTGTTCAATTTTTCATCCAGAGATCTTTATATCCTCATATGGCTTTGAGTTACTAACATTCTTTTATTTTAACCTGGAAATAAACATTTAGCATTTGTTGTAGGGAAACTAGTATTAATCACGCCTTCAACTTTTGCTTATATAGAAATATCTTATATTCGTTCTTATATTTGAAAGAACACTTTTGCCACCCCCAGACATAGGATCCTCAGTTGACAAATTTTTTGTGTGTTTTTTTCTTTCAGCACTGCTAGTAGTATCCCAGTGCCATTAGATCACCAAGGTTTCTATTGGAAAATTAGCTGATAATCTTATTGTAGATTTGTATACATGATGAGTTGCTTCTCTCATGCTGCTTTTAAGATTTTCTCTTTGTCTTTTGACAATTTGTCTCTTTTTTTCATCCAGCACCCTGATATACTGGCAACAGAAATAATAACATATACTATTGTGAAGTCGCTGAGTTGTGTCTGATTCTTTGTGACCCCATGGACTGTAGCCTGCCAGGCTCCCTCCGTCCATGGGATTCTCTAGGCAAGAGTACTGGAGTGGGTTGCCATTTCCTTCTCCAGGGGATCTTCCCAACTCAGGGATCAAACCCAGGTCTCCCGCATCCCAGGCAGATGCTTTAACTTCTGAGCCACCAGGGAAGCCCAATGTATACTATTAATTAACACTATTTATGTACCAGGTGTCATCCTACCATTTAGTTTACACACATTTTACTCACAGATACATATAGAGCATGTATAATTAACATCTTCCTTTTTTGTATTTGAACAAACTACAATTAACAATAATTTTATCAGACTCATAGCTCCTTCAGTGAAAGATTGTTTTATAGCCATATCACTCGGCAAAGCTAACAGCCTATGGATAGAATACTGTACAACTCATTCCATGAAAACAAGAGAATTGGCGGAGAGAATTCGTATTTTACAATTTTCTTCCTTGATAGTTTTGCTTTATTTATTTAAGCTAAAATTCAGAGTATAATTCAATATATAAAGTATCATTACAAATGGAATTTGTCAAATATGTGAACAATATACAAAAGAATCACTGCATCTTATCATTATAATTTCTACTATGTATATGCCTGTAGTATTCTTACAAGATGAAAAGTCATTCTTTTTATATGTATAAAACATTGCTTATTAAATGGTAAAGGCTTTCTAAGATTTATTGCTCAGCAAAATATACTGTTACTTTCTTTTTTATTTTTTTTCATGGCAATTGACATACTGCCTCCCACCTTATAAAATTGGCAAATAGGTATAAACTGACAGGGAAGTACCTTATCTTCATTGTTCCAGTGATGTAGAACTCACAGGCAATGCTTTGGATGCCAACGACAAATCTAAAGATAGAGACAGAAATAGTGGTGATGATAATGATTTCTTGAAGGGTGAGAAAATCACCTGGGAAAAGTTTACTTCAATTTTTCATTATAAAATTCATTTTTACAGAAATATAGCCTTAGAGTTGAAACCAAGTTCTATGTCCTTCACTTTACCTTTAATGTAAAAAACAAGTGAGCAAAACCCCAGCTAACATCAGGGAATTTTATTTTATTTTTTGAAAGCAAGTGCCAGTTTATTCTTAGGATAAATGCTCATTTATTCCTGTACTCTGCCTAATACTTCTAACAAAGTGTAAGTATTTCACTTTATAGAGGAAAACTAAGTGAGATTTATATAATCATCACATGAAATTTAACACAGCATTTGAATATGCTGTGTTAAAGATGGTATAGCAATGTATATTACAAAAAAAAATCTATATCAACTATTTCAAGATGTTAGAGGTGGCTTTTACTTTATAAAAAACATTAAACTATTTGAAATGTTGAACTTAAATTCCTTTCAAAATTCACATATCTAGAAAGAACTGCTTTCTCAGTGCTAGTATCTTTGCAAGGATTTTCTGTGAAGGGCCAGAGAAAAATTATTTTAGAATTTTCTGGCCACCTGGTCTCAGTTGCAGCTATTCAACTCTGTTGTTTTAGGATGAAAATAGCCATAGAAAATGAATCAGTGAGGGTGTTGTGTGCCAATATAACTGGTTTACAACTGGTGGAGTACTTACTGGATTTGTTCTATAGGTTTCACTTTGCCAACCTTGTTCTATTAATAATTATCAAAATTTTGGTATACCTTGGGAATTGGAACATGCTTAAGTTCGATGGCAGTGAGAGGTGTCTGGGAAATTTTCATTGAGGTGATAATCTTCAAGGAGTGAGTGGTGGGCATTTCAGTGGTACAGGTAATTATTTCTTCCACTTAATTTTCTTTTTTGTAGTACCAGCTGTCTGGAAGAACCTCTAAAACATCCATTATATAACTTATCCTTATTCTAGATTAACTTAAATTGCAATCAGACATTAATTAGTTCAGGAGCTCTGCCTTTTCTTAGGTAAGGCACTGGTTTCCTAGTTCATCCCAGAGCCTTCAGGAGATCTAATAGAAAATGCTGTGACTTTCCTGTGAGTAATGTCACAAGGAGAATGATAAATTCATTACTGTCAGTGGAAGATAAAGATTGGGAGAGAGCTCTGTTCGCAGCTCTCTAAATTTGATTAAAAACCAGTGGGCTCATATCTAATAAACATACCCTTTCAATACCTGCATGTAATTTAGAGATAGCAGCATGAAAACACCTATCAATGTGCTGCTCCACAGTCTGGGGGGATGTAAGGACCTCAAGATGTATTCTAAGGCTTTCTTGACTAATGTCTCCAACATGACGTGTTAATCTCTGCAATGATCAAGTGGCTATTAAAGATAAAACTGTGCTAACCTTTTCAAAAATTAGAAGAGCACATCTCCAAGCGGAGCAACAATGGCTTCCTGGAGAGGCATCCTTATAGGTGAAACATCGCCCTATCCAGCCAGGAGTAAGGGATGCATTATTTATACAGTGTGTCTGGGGTCTGCATGAAAGATGAAACCCCTGTCTGGGAAATGCCTTTCTCGGCAGGAGCATTTTAGTTAAAGTGCACAACGGAACCTGCCGCATTTCCATAAGCTGAGTAGAAATGGGGAAAATGAGTGTAATATAATTTATTCTTCTCTCTGGACTTGAGTCTATGTAAAGACAAGACGAATGAATAATATAGTGAAAATAAATGGGCTGTTCTAGTGTGCCATTTATTTAAGATTCCTGTAGAAAAGTAACAAGCAAACTACTTAAATTATTAGCTTCTTTCTCTGCACTTTCTTCTAGATTTACTTAGTGTGTATTATTCTACTCCAAAGAAAAGAGCTTGTTTTTTCTCAACCCCAGCTACTTTTGATTTCTACCTTGCTATATACTTTCTTGGA
The DNA here is from genome assembly GCA_006410635.1 of Cephalophus harveyi. Taxonomy (NCBI): domain Eukaryota; kingdom Metazoa; phylum Chordata; class Mammalia; order Artiodactyla; family Bovidae; genus Cephalophus; species Cephalophus harveyi. The sequence goes on along the minus strand of SJYT01013216.1, from coordinate 38,022 downwards.
GGAAATAAATCACCAACCTTAATACCTGATTGAATAGGTGAAATGCAAAGAGAAATTTAAATTAAAAACAGTTAAAAATATATTAGCATTAAAAAAATTGCTACAGTGCTTCCTCTAGTATCTCATGACCTCATATCCTAACTTAACGTGTTTGATGTTGTCTAGCCACACTAAAATTCTCACATTTCTTTGAACCCAACTAATTTTTTTTCCATAATTGATTGCCCTTGGACACGCTGTTTCAGTGCCCAGAATAAATTTTGCCCTTTCCCACATGACAGCTCAGGATCTTCCAAGTGCAACTACACATGTTTCATCGTGTACGCATGTGGACAGGTATATGATGACTCTGGCATGTACTCTGAATCATACTTAAAGAATTAGTTCATCATTACTTCCTTTCCAAAGCCTTCTGCAGCTTCAAGTTTGGTGAATGCCTTTCCTGTATTTCCATAGTTCTTTGTGTACCTCTCATTCTAAATTTTAAATTCACCATTTTGAATTATATTTAGTGATTTTTATGTCTGTCTCATTACAGTGGAAACAGAAAATTGTAAACCTAATCAAGTCATCATTAACTCCAACTTAGATGGAAAATAAAACTGAAGGAAAAGATAGAGGACTTAGTTAGCACTTTTTAATAAAGTACCTTGAGGGGATACTGTCTGCAGCAAATTAAAGATAAGCACAAACTTTATTATTTTTCTCATGGAGAGTAGTTGGACTCATTCATTGAATTTTGACTGGTCTTGTGACTTGATTCACTAAAGAATTCAGTGGAAGTGACTTTCAGGAATTTTGATGCCAGATAACAAGAAGACTTGAAGCTTCTTTTTGGGTCTCCTGAAATGCTTACTTTCCCAGATCTTCCCCATAGAATACCCATGCTTAGAATTTACCATATTTTAAGGAAGCCCAAGCAGTTCCTGCACTGACCCTACTTGGAGAAGAATCAGACTCCAACAATAGTCTGAACTATCAATCAATAGCAAATCAACAACTAATTTGCCCTCTATGAGGGGAACAGTTTTAGATGTTGATCAGAGTCTCAGTCAAGTTGCCCCAGCTACTGCTATGAAGAAAACTGATAAACACTGTCCAGCTTGTGTATGTACAACTGAGAAAAAGACTTGAGCTTCTTCTTTGGAGATATATTATAATGTAGCAACAGATTACCCAAACAATAATGACACATGTTTAAAAAAAAAAAGCCTGCCCCTAGTCATAAATATTGTTACATATATGAGGAAAAAATAAATACTTCTATGACCCTTGTATCACATATCTTTAATTGATTTTTCTTTGAATAGACCTTACTCTTCTAATTTATAGGATACCAAAATGAAGCAATTAGAAATATGCATATATGTGTGTGTGTGTATATATATATATATTCACATATACTGCATCATAAAATGGTGAAAATTAGAGAAGTCCCTGAGATCATCTACAGCTTAATAGAAAAAAATAAAGTTCACATAATTAGGTGATTTACTTTAGGTCACAGAGAAGTTCTAATTTCTCAAAACTCTCAAGTAGAAATAATACATCAGTTAAAGGACTTTTAAGCCTCCAAGTTCTCCTATATCAGCATCAGCCTATTATTATATCAGGACTGTGTTCAGTGTCAGATAAGTGGGTCACTTAGTTATTATAGGGATATAAATATTTCAAGGCTGCTTATATATGGGACTTCAAATTAGGGATTAAAAATATTTTTATAACCTAGCTTCCCTTCCTTTAAGTAACTCCCTTATACATCCATATGCAAATGCATTCATCTAGAACTCTTTCTCTTGCAGAGGAGTCTCACAAAATGAAAACAAAACTACCATAAGTTACTACAACAGATGATATTTTCAAGAGTATTCCTAGAATAAGACACTCACTTGTTGGCGTATTGCAGGTGCCTACAAGTATTCCATCCCAATTTTACAGAATTTTGTAAAAACATTGGTTGAGAAAATTGAGTGCAGTAAGGATGTGAGAACTGATGGCAAAAGAATGAAGATTAGAATCCCTTTCCCTGTTACGGGAGTTACTAAAACCAGTCAGTGCATCACTGTGTGAATACGTGAGGGGGTGTGTCAATATACAAAGGCTACTTCTTCAGGGTTAGATGTATACACTAAGAATCATACCAAACGTGTGTTTAGAAATACCTCTAATCTCAATTCTCAAAGCTTATTTTCTGCAGTTAATTATGCAAACCCAGAGTTCCACCTGGATTTTCTACCTTCCTTTCCATCCCACCTCCTTCCTAGGACATTTGGTCTCAGATGGTTCACATCCTTGGTAGTACTTTCTTCCACCCTACCTCAAGGGGCTGATCTCTTTTTAGACTGAAGCCACAATTAAACTGCTATCATAGAAAGAAAGAACCATCATCTTAAATTCTGCCTTCAGTCCTGGAACAAACATTCTTGAGGGATGGAATAAGAGCCTTGATTGAAGTGAGAGAAAAGAAAAATAGAGGCACAAATACTTCAAGGTACTTTTACTATAAATTACCCTTATAGTCTTGGATATCAGTTAAGGAAAGTGATAAACTTGGAGGTGTCTGCCATATATCTGTGATGCACAACTATTTGTCGGGCTTACCTCTGCTAAGATAGAGAGTAGTGACTATGAACCAGATTTGGCACAAAAGATCAGTTTCACTTCGTATATGTTCAATTTGAGATGATAAGTAAATGGAAATGTTAATGTAGCAGTTGTACAATTGTGCCTAGAGCTCTGAAGAGAAGTCTGGACTGGAAAAGTATGTGATAGGGTTATATGCTGTTGATGATGATGCCAGTGAAAACTATGCAAGTAGGTAAGATTATGTAGACAGGGCACATAGTGAAGATGGATTTAAGGATTTATAAAGGAGGGTGACAGGATAAAAACTGAGTGACAGCAAGAGTGAAGAGAGCTAGAAGAAAAATGCAGAGTGTGATATCAGAGACACTGAATGATGATGTTTCAAGGAGAAGATGGTCACCAGAATCAGTTATTCCTTACAAATCAAGGAAGATGAGCACTTCAGTCCATTTCAACCATTCTACTTCCAGTCATACAAATTTTTAGATTCTTAAACATCCCATGATCTCGCTCATCTCTGGGCTTTTATGCTTACTACTCAATCTGCCTGGAGCACACTTTCTCTGCTTCTTATTTTCTGGTTAGTTATTAGCCTTTAATGTTTTGACTTAAAAGTTATGTTCTTTGGAAGACCTTTCTGATTTAACCAAAGTAGGTCAGGAACTTAGCCTATAATTTCACATTACATCTTGTACTTATTACATTTTTTCCTCCAGCTATTCCTTCTGGTTGAATCACAGCCTCTATGATGACTGGGATCATGGTTATGTTGATACCACTATGATCCTGGGAGGGCTTCCCTGGTGGCTTGGATGGTGAAGAATCTGCCTGCAATGCAGGAGACCTGGGTTCGATCCCTGGGTTGGGAAGATCCCCTGGAGAAAGGAATGTCTACCAGCTTCAGTATTCTTGCCGGGAAAATCTAATGGACTGAGGAGCCAGGCAGGCTACAGTCCGTGGGGTCGCAAAGAGTCAGACATGACTGGACGGCTAACATACTATCATCACAAAATTTTAGTTCCCTGAACATGCATGCTTTTTTAATACCATCATTACTGTGGACATCTATTTTCTCTCCAAGGAAGAGTCCTTGCTATGACTCTTGTCAAATCTTAAACAAATAAAACAAAAAACTACTTGAAACACAATCAACTAGCAATCTTTTTGTGAAGCATGCCACTCATGCCCAGACAATAATCCATTTCTTAGATAGTCCAGTATCAGCACTTTTATTGCTATATGCTATCACCAAATTCTAATATTCTATTTGCCTTTGTCTTTTACTTACTATAATTTTTATTCAGCTCAAGATACTAGAACTTTCTCTTTTCAAGGAATTGTGCAATGTACATGCTCAGTAAGATTTTTATGAATTGAAATGAAAGAGCTTCTTGAAACTGAAGTGTTATGAATTTAAAAAGCAGTCCTCATTCTTTTAGAATTCAGTTTTTTTCTGCAATTAGTCTTGTCCCTAAAGCAACTGAGCTACTGTAATACCACATTCAAAAGTAATCAGTGTTCAATATTGATTAATTAATTAATGTCATTATTTCCAATAAGATTAGCATACAATTGGAAAATATTCTAGTTGAATTGATTATCTTGTTAAGGAAATATTAGAGGCATCATGTTTTTGCTAACCTAAGTCAAAATTTAGTGGCATAGAACATTTATTATATGTAAAATACTGTAAAATAAGAGGATGATACTAAAACTATCAACTAGAAAATTACTTTAGTACAGCAGCATATCGTTTTTTCAAGCATAAACTATAAAGTCAAGTGTGAAAAAAATTTTAAACCTCTGTGGCAATGGAGAATAGAATTAAAATTCAAGTAATATTAAATTCTAGAAGATTAATGTTGCCTGTTATATTTGATGACAACAATAAACATAATACAATTTGCTTAACTTATTGCTTTAAAATATAAGTCGATAACCAACAATGGTACCATTTTAGCACAGGTAATGAACACTTGTGTGTGTGTTTTAAAAGGTAACCTGAACTGCAGTAGTGAAGAGGCTCTTAACTCATTAATTTTTATAGTGTTTTAAAATATCTTCAGGTTTCCTAGTATATTCAGTGACAACATGAAGGTTGTTGTCATTTCTTTATCTACACATCTACCTATCTACCCATCTTTATCTTCAATTAGATATCATTTGTTACTGGTATATTAAGAATATATAGGTGAGTCCTCAGTTACACAATAAACCTCTTATATGTAGGAGACACTTTTGAATATATATTTAGTTCTTAAACAGTACTCATTAAGTGGGAGCAGGGCACTAACTTCCCTCGTCTACCTGTTGAAATCAGATAACTTGCCATTAACTTCATGATTGTGAAACTCTGGTGTGTTAACACTTTATTCAATTTCAAAACATGGTTCCCAGATCAGCATCACCTTGGAATATGTCAGAAATGCGAATTCACGGGCCCATCTCTGGAAATATTGAATCTGAAATTCTGGGGTAGGGTTTAGCAATCCATGTTTGAGTAAGCCTTCTCATTGATTTTGATGCACACTATAGTTAGAAAAACTCTGCCTTAAGCTACACAGGTTCATGGATTTTTGGAGTCCAAAGGAAATGTAGTAACTAACTCTCTCATTTTCTAGATGATGGCAGTAATGATTAAATGACTTGCTCAGGACAGCTCCATAGCTAGCTGAATTTTTTAACTCCTTGTCCTGTGTAAGCTCATCCAAGCATTGAAGAATCTTTAAAATTGAATACACAAACATTCACATGTGCATGCATAAAGTATGTCTAGAATTTATTTTTTAAAAGAGTTTCTAAAATTTTTATTGGCCTCTCAAATGAATTAGACTTTATACTTCATAAGCAATAGTCAATGTCATTTCCTACTTTAAGAGATAGACTTGATAAGGCTTAATAGTCCATCGTGGATATACCATATATCTACGAAGAGCTTTGTCAGTATCAATCAAATTTATTAAATAATTTACATATGGGAAGAATTTAAGGCAGAGATAGCAAAAAATCTTTTCAGACATAAATCATTCTCAAAAGATAATTTAAAATAAAAAATTTACACTCCCACCTATATATAATTGATTAAATGTACCTATTTAAAGCAGAAACAGATTAAAAAGTTTATTCTTTCTAAAGGCTTCACTGCAACTGCAATGGTTATTTTAATATTTATATATAACCTTTTTCATAGTATAGTCAAATATAAAAGTTAGTCAGTATTCTCCTTATTCGTGTGTTAGCATAAATAGACATGCACTTCTTCAGAAATTAAATTGTTCACAGTGCAAAACCTTTGTTTCCCTAAAGAAAAGGTAGAAGAAATGAATGGAGATAGAGCCCCTGTAAAGAGTTGAAGCTGTGCCAAAAGGAAATTGCATTTTCCAAAGAAGTTCTTGTTGATGGGGAAAACACAAAACACCAGCTAAACAAGTCAAAGTCCCATTTCAGTGAGCCCATCTGAATAAAACTGCATGCCCTAGATTCATTACTTTGGTAGATAAGTGAAATCCATGGAGTTTCCCAAGGAGTTCAAATTTGATTTTCAGTCTTATTCTGATTATTATATGTTTGGTCAACAAAGGAATTAAAATATCTGTTTGAAAAAGAGTCAGAAATATATATGCTATACTTAATCGGGCTTCCCTAGTGACTGAGTTGGTAAAGAATCTGCCTGCAGTGCAGAAGACCCAGATTCAACTCCTGGGTCAGGAAGATCCCCTGGAGAAGGGAATGGCAACCCACTTCAGTACTCTTGCCTGGAGAATTCCATGAACAGTGCTACTGTCTTTGGGGTTGCATGGTGTCAGACATGACTGAGCGACTAACATTTTCATACTTAATCAGACCTATCACCACCTCCTCACCCCACTCCCAATCCCAATAAAAGAATCAATATGAACAAAATATACTGTGTTTTTGCTTAACCTGTCCATTTCATATCAAGTCACATGCAGGTAGATAGTCATGTAGAATGAGTCAGATAGTTCCATAGGATTAGGTTAAATACTGCTGGAACTCCCAGTAGTAAAATAACAATTCAACTTCCCTGGGACCTAATGTGCTTTCAAAGATTGGGTTAACAGAGTAAATCTGACTGTAAAAATGTATCTCCTTCAAGACCGTTAGGCCCTGTCACAATATTCTAGGGTCCAGTGGCATCCCTTTAGTAAACCGATAGGAAAGCTGTCTACAAATTTCCTGGAAATCCGGACCTCTGTTTCCTACATGTAGCAATGCATAGGTCTGTATGTATGCTATGCTTAGTGAAAATCAGTTACCTCCCACCTGTAGACCAAATCTTTATGATAATGATATACTGGTCTGATCTAGAATTATAATTTGCTGATTTTGAGATTTATGGAACATGCTGTTATAGTCTCCCTTGCAATGTAAACAAACCCAACTTTGAGGTAGATCTATCTCAAAGATAGTTTCTGTCTAGTATGTTATAGAGCTACAGATGTTTGAGTGGTGAAATAGCATTTGTTAACCATTTACAACTGAACTCTTGGAATTTATATCATGTATTAGACAGGAAACATGTGGAAAAAAATCCCAGAGATATCTCCCTCTTCAGAAAGCATGTAGTAATTTAAACTTTCTCCCTGTGTGCAGTCCCATAAAATTTATACAGGAAGAAATTAAATGTAAAAAATGATTTATAGGTGGATTAAAAAAGCTTGCAAGTTTGGGATTTCATACATCTTCATGAAAACTGTTATAAATCTCTTTAAGCTCAATTGCTTATCCTAATTCTACAGAAACAGCATAAACAGAGCAAGCAATTATCTGTAATAAACTTTTTCTTTAATATTGTGGCAATCCCATTTTCTTAACACACTTGTCATAATACATCTTGTGCTCTCCTAGAGTCAAACACTGCATCCTACCATCTCCTGCTTTTTGCTGCTGGGCAGATACTGTAGTTACTGTGAGTAAGTCAACATGGCAGTAACATTGAGAGTAAATTATTAGGAATGAAATTTAGCTCTATTCTTTGAGGTCTATCCCATTTTTTAAATGCCAGAATTAAAGGTTTTACTACACATATGGAAACTTTCAAAGTAACATGTTCTGTTTATTATTTTCAGAATATTTGTTAAATAAGTTCCAGATTCTATGAAGCATTACATGCAATTTGAGATTTTTAATGAGCTGAACAATAAAAACTGCTGATGTAATTGTTCAATCTGTGTCAATAAAAATAACAATCCATAATTTAAAATTTGCAATTTAAACATGTTAAATCATTAAAATGTTCTTAACTTTAATGCTAAATTTCCATTGACCATATTGCAGCAGAAATTGGAAAGTGAAAGGATAAACTCATCACAAATATTTAGTTCAAGGAGTATTTTAGTGATTTTCTAAGAAAATTTAAGGACATATCCAGGATATCTCTTCAAAACTTTTTATTTGTATGCATTCTTTACAACTCTGTATTTTTTTTTTTTAACGTTAGTACTTTATGCAGGCTTACTTAATGATAGTTGTACTGATATTCTGGGAGGAAGTAGGAAGCAGATGAGATTTATTTCTTGAAAAACAGCTTGAAATTGGATAGAATGAGGTAGAACTGAATTCCCATTGAAATACTTGTTTCATCTCTTTAAGTTTATAGAATAAACTAGCTTTATATTTTTCCCTTTTAAACTACAGTTTCCCCTTTAAATCTGAGACAAGGAGCACTTCTCTCACATAAAATTACAAATTCATTTACTCACAAGGACCAGGCAGGAAACACATTTGAGTGACAAGAGCCAGACAAGAAAGAGAATAAAAGAGTTACCCACATGAGCAAGCTGATTTCCATGACGAACTGGATAATGACATTTGGTAACAGCTAGATTTTCCAATAATCCAGAGAATATAAAAATCCAAATTTAAGTAGTATCTTATGGTAGCTCAGCTGGTAAAGAATCTGTCTGCAATGCAGGAGATCCCGGGTTGATTTCTGGGTTGGGAAGATCTGCTGGAAAAGGGATAGGCTACCCACGCTAGTATTCTTGGGCTTTCCTGGCGGCTCAGCTGTAAAGAATCTGCCGGCAATGCAGGAGACCTGGGTTCGATCCCTGGGTTGGGAAGATCCCCTAGAGAAGGGAAAGGCTACCCACTCCTGTGTTCTGGCCTGGAGAATTCCATGAACTGTATAGTCCATGGGGTCACAAAGAGATGGACACGAATGAACGACTTTCACTTTATGGTCATTAAATGTTGGTTCAATTAAATTTAAAAAGTGTGCTGGCCTAACAAAATTAAGTACCTGTATTTTTCAGTCTCTAAGTTAATCTCAATTTCTTAAGTACATAAAAGTGAAATATTATGGCATTGAAGATTGTCATGATATTCTGATGATATTTCTTGTAGTTCACTATTCCTTAGCACATTTACACTCATATTGGACCTGATCTGAATGTTCTTTTAAGAACAATAAGTACTTATGTGTATGTGACATAATTCTTGGTGTTGTAGCTGAGACTAAAGAAAGACAGTATCTGGCATTCAGGTTGGGAAGTTTAAGATATGCATGAGTCATAAATCAATTTCTATGCTTTATGATTATAAATTATACATAAAATGTACCAGTATGTGCAGTAACTTTGAAATATCTTTTTTTCTTGTTTCTTTATTGATATATTACCTTTGCTTATCAAAACACAAAATATTCTGTAATCACACAATAATATTTACTATGTACCTGCTTTGTGTGCTAGCAGCAGTATATCTATATTTGATAAAACATTTTAGCTTGCATAATTCACAGAATAATATAGATGAAAAGCACAAAATTTGAGGTAAACAATTTCTGTTACTGTCTCAGACTGGTGTGCAACCTTGAGCCAAGCTATTCATTTCTAGGTTATCTAAACTCTTAGGTGAAGATCAAAATCATTCCTTTCTAATATGAGACAGTAAAGATGAACATTTCTTTGTCAAATGTGCGAAATTATGGAAATCTTCATTGCTATCTCTAATCAGCCTTCTAACAATAGCTGTAGGGGGAAAAAAAAGAAGTGGATGTGGCCATAGACGTGAAAAAGATCTCAGTCTTAATGGAGAAGCACCTCAAATATTTCTGTTCATTTTTTGGATATTTAGGTAGAATTGGCTCTGTAGTCTGTCGCACATCATTATTTAGGATGACTTTCTTCTCTCAGTCGATCCATAACACTTAGAATGGCTTCCTCAATATTTACTAAATAGTTTTGTGGAGTCTTCACATTCTCTAAGCTGTTATCTTAATGTATTTACTCTAAGTGATCATTTTTACATTGAAGAGAAAAAAAGCATTTTTCACAGAGTTGAATAGAGTAAATAATCCTCAGACTTCTTCCTAATATCTTTTTGTAGCAAAAAGTACTTATTTTACTGCTAGGACAATTTTTTCCCTTTGTGCAGTGTATGTGTCTAGACGTATGAGACCTGTTTTTATTTTTTATTTTTATTTTTTTTAGTTTTATTTTTACTTTATTTTACTTTACAATACCGTATTGGTTTTGCCTTACATTGACATGAATCCACCATGGGTGTATATTAGCTCCCAATCCCGAATCCCCCTCCCACCTCCCACCCCACATCATCTCTCTGGATCATCCCCGTGCACCAGCCCCAAGCATCCTGTATCCTGTATTGAACATAGGCTTGTGCTTCATTCTTACATGATAGTATACATGTTTCAATGCCATTCTCCCAAATCATCCCACCCTCTCCCTCTCCCACAGAGTCCAAAAGACCTTTCTATACATCTGTGTCTCTTTTGCTGTCTCACATACAGGGTCATCACTGCCATCTTTCTATATTCCATATATATGTGTCAGTATACTGTATTGGTGTTTTTCTTTCTGGCTTACTTCACTCTGTATAATAGGTTCCAATTTCATCCATCTCATTAGAACTGATTCAAATGAATTCTTTTTAATGGCTGAGTAATATTCCACTGTGTATATGTACCACAGCTTTCTTATCCATTCATTGGCTGATGGACATCTAGGTTGTTTCCATGTTCTGGCTATTATAAACAGTGCTGCAATGAACATTGGGGTACATGTGTCTCTCGAAAGAGACTTGTTTTTAAAAGTGATAGTGTACATAATGCTACAGCTCATTCAGATTCAACAAGATGTCAACTCAAAACCATAACAATTCATACGTCATTGAAGACCATGTTACTGATTCCTTATGGAGTTTAATAGGCCTTCACTCTTAGTCCTGAAACAACCTACATCCATCATCTCATGCTTACAACAACAACAAAAATTAAATCAAATAAACGTGTTTAGAAGCATTTTTCATTCACCCAAAAGTACAACAGAATAGAAATGGTGCATGGCAAACTTTAGGTCAACAAGAATTAAAACTGATATGTGATAAATGACTGCAGAATGGACCCTTCAATAGAAATCAGTGAAGAATTTACTATCAGATCCCACCTTTGTATGTATAATCAGAGGAGAAACTGATCCAAGGAGTGGACCTGGTAATTGTAAAAGTCAGTAGCTACATGACATGAGAATATCTGGAGATGATGGATTGTGTTTGTCTTTTTCATTTCTAATTCAGCTATGTTGGTATTAGTTAGACAGCAATAAGAAACATTTTGAAAATATATTGAGTTCTTCAGGCTAGAATTTCCTGGGTGAATCAAATCGATATTAGCAAATTATTCAACCTAGATGCCTCTCTACTAAGTGAATAGAAATTGCTAGGTGAAATCACATGGTAGATTTAGCTACTCCCATCTGAAGAAACAGCATGGCATGAATGAAAGGGAATAGCCTTTAAAATCACACTCTCCTGGTTTGGATTCTCAAAGCTGATATTTACCAGCTATAAAATTGTGGATAAATAATCTCTCTAATCTTAAATTTCTTCAGTTTTAAAAGAAGGGAAAATACATACTTCAATAGGTTATTTAGGATTAAAAAATTAAATTTGAAAAAAATAATATCATTTTAATTGCCACTGGTTGTAGGCAGTTACCATCATTATCATCATCATTCCCAATATAGATCGTAATTAGAAGTAGTTACAATATGTTCTGCATCCCAGTTTATCACAATTGCCACAAGAAGCTCAGCCTTTTTCAGATCATCTTTATCTTTATGGTTCTGTCCATGTATCTCTTAAACTGACTCAAATGTCTGTATGTATGCTATGCTTAGTGAAAATCAGTTACCTCCCACCTGTAGACCAAATCTTTATGATAATGATATACTGGTCTGATCTAGAATTATAATTTGCTGATTTTGAGATTTATGGAACATGCTGTTATAGTCTCCCTTGCAATGTAAACAAACCCAACTTTGAGGTAGATCTATCTCAAAGATAGTTTCTGTCTAGTACGTTATAGAGCTACAGATGTTTGAGTGGTGAAATAGCATTTGTTAACCATTTACAACTGAACTCTTGGAATTTATATCATGTATTAGACAGGAAACATGTGGAAAAAAATCCCAGAGATATCTCCCTCTTCAGAAAGCATGTAGTAATTTAAACTTTCTCCCTGTGTGCAGTCCCATAAAATTTATACAGGAAGAAATTAAATGTAAAAAATGATTTATAGGTGGATTAAAAAAGCTTGCAAGTTTGGGATTTCATACATCTTCATGAAAACTGTTATAAATCTCTTTAAGCTCAATTGCTTATCCTAGTTCTACAGAAACAGCATAAACAGAGCAAGCAATTATCTGTAATAAACTTTTTCTTTAATATTGTGGCAATCCCATTTTCTTAACACACTTGTCATAATACATCTTGTGCTCTCCTAGAGTCAAACACTGCATCCTACCATCTCCTGCTTTTTGCTGCTGGGCAGATACTGTAGTTACTGTGAGTAAGTCAACATGGCAGTAACATTGAGAGCAAATTATTAGGAATGAAATTTAGCTCTATTCTTTGAGGTCTATCCCATTTTTTAAATGCCAGAATTAAAGGTTTTACTACACATATGGAAACTTTCAAAGTAACATGTTCTGTTTATTATTTTCAGAATATTTGTTAAATAAGTTCCAGATTCTATGAAGCATTACATGCAATTTGAGATTTTTAATGAGCTGAACAATAAAAACTGCTGATGTAATTGTTCAATCTGTGTCAATAAAAATAACAATCCATAATTTAAAATTTGCAATTTAAACATGTTAAATCATTAAAATGTTCTTAACTTTAATGCTAAATTTCCATTGACCATATTGCAGCAGAAATTGGAAAGTGAAAGGATAAACTCATCACAAATATTTAGTTCAAGGAGTATTTTAGTGATTTTCTAAGAAAATTTAAGGACATATCCAGGATATCTCTTCAAAACTTTTTATTTGTATGCATTCTTTACAACTCTGTATTTTTTTTTTTTAACGTTAGTACTTTATGCAGGCTTACTTAATGATAGTTGTACTGATATTCTGGGAGGAAGTAGGAAGCAGATGAGATTTATTTCTTGAAAAACAGCTTGAAATTGGATAGAATGAGGTAGAACTGAATTCCCATTGAAATATTTGTTTCATCTCTTTAAGTTTATAGAATAAACTAGCTTTATATTTTTCCCTTTTAAACTACAGTTTCCCCTTTAAATCTGAGACAAGGAGCACTTCTCTCACATAAAATTACAAATTCATTTACTCACAAGGACCAGGCAGGAAACACATTTGAGTGACAAGAGCCAGACAAGAAAGAGAATAAAAGAGTTACCCACATGAGCAAGCTGATTTCCATGACGAACTGGATAATGACATTTGGTAACAGCTAGATTTTCCAATAATCCAGAGAATATAAAAATCCAAATTTAAGTAGTATCTTATGGTAGCTCAGCTGGTAAAGAATCTGTCTGCAATGCAGGAGATCCCGGGTTGATTTCTGGGTTGGGAAGATCTGCTGGAAAAGGGATAGGCTACCCACGCTAGTATTCTTGGGCTTTCCTGGCGGCTCAGCTGTAAAGAATCTGCCGGCAATGCAGGAGACCTGGGTTCGATCCCTGGGTTGGGAAGATCCCCTAGAGAAGGGAAAGGCTACCCACTCCTGTGTTCTGGCCTGGAGAATTCCATGAACTGTATAGTCCATGGGGTCACAAAGAGATGGACACGAATGAACGACTTTCACTTTATGGTCATTAAATGTTGGTTCAATTAAATTTAAAAAGTGTGCTGGCCTAACAAAATTAAGTACCTGTATTTTTCAGTCTCTAAGTTAATCTCAATTTCTTAAGTACATAAAAGTGAAATATTATGGCATTGAAGATTGTCATGATATTCTGATGATATTTCTTGTAGTTCACTATTCCTTAGCACATTTACACTCATATTGGACCTGATCTGAATGTTCTTTTAAGAACAATAAGTACTTATGTGTATGTGACATAATTCTTGGTGTTGTAGCTGAGACTAAAGAAAGACAGTATCTGGCATTCAGGTTGGGAAGTTTAAGATATGCATGAGTCATAAATCAATTTCTATGCTTTATGATTATAAATTATACATAAAATGTACCAGTATGTGCAGTAACTTTGAAATATCTTTTTTTCTTGTTTCTTTATTGATATATTACCTTTGCTTATCAAAACACAAAATATTCTGTAATCACACAATAATATTTACTATGTACCTGCTTTGTGTGCTAGCAGCAGTATATCTATATTTGATAAAACATTTTAGCTTGCATAATTCACAGAATAATATAGATGAAAAGCACAAAATTTGAGGTAAACAATTTCTGTTACTGTCTCAGACTGGTGTGCAACCTTGAGCCAAGCTATTCATTTCTAGGTTATCTAAACTCTTAGGTGAAGATCAAAATCATTCCTTTCTAATATGAGACAGTAAAGATGAACATTTCTTTGTCAAATGTGCGAAATTATGGAAATCTTCATTGCTATCTCTAATCAGCCTTCTAACAATAGCTGTAGGGGGAAAAAAAAGAAGTGGATGTGGCCATAGACGTGAAAAAGATCTCAGTCTTAATGGAGAAGCACCTCAAATATTTCTGTTCATTTTTTGGATATTTAGGTAGAATTGGCTCTGTAGTCTGTTGCACATCATTATTTAGGATGACTTTCTTCTCTCAGTCGATCCATAACACTTAGAATGGCTTCCTCAATATTTACTAAATAGTTTTGTGGAGTCTTCACATTCTCTAAGCTGTTATCTTAATGTATTTACTCTAAGTGATCATTTTTACATTGAAGAGAAAAAAAGCATTTTTCACAGAGTTGAATAGAGTAAATAATCCTCAGACTTCTTCCTAATATCTTTTTGTAGCAAAAAGTACTTATTTTACTGCTAGGACAATTTTTTCCCTTTGTGCAGTGTATGTGTCTAGACGTATGAGACCTGTTTTTATTTTTTATTTTTATTTTTTTTAGTTTTATTTTTACTTTATTTTACTTTACAATACCGTATTGGTTTTGCCTTACATTGACATGAATCCACCATGGGTGTATATTAGCTCCCAATCCCGAATCCCCCTCCCACCTCCCACCCCACATCATCTCTCTGGATCATCCCCGTGCACCAGCCCCAAGCATCCTGTATCCTGTATTGAACATAGGCTTGTGCTTCATTCTTACATGATAGTATACATGTTTCAATGCCATTCTCCCAAATCATCCCACCCTCTCCCTCTCCCACAGAGTCCAAAAGTCCTTTCTATACATCTGTGTCTCTTTTGCTGTCTCACATACAGGGTCATCACTGCCATCTTTCTAAATTCCATATATATGTGTCAGTATACTGTATTGGTGTTTTTCTTTCTGGCTTACTTCACTCTGTATAATAGGTTCCAGTTTCATCCATCTCATTAGAACTGATTCAAATGAATTCTTTTTAATGGCTGAGTAATACTCCATTGTGTATATGTACCACAGCTTTCTTATCCATTCATC
>SJYT01013216.1:0-20777 GCA_006410635.1 Cephalophus harveyi | reverse complement strand
GTAGTGATGCTTTCTAAGGCCCACTTGACTTCACATTCCAAGATGTCTTACATAGACATATTAATTTCAGAATGATCGGTAACATATTTTAGAAAAGTTAAGATTAATTTTAATTAAATTAAGATAGCATTCTGAAATTAAAACATACTTAAACAAAAAATCAGAGCTATCACCTGTCATGAGACTATAAATTTGCAGTAGTGATTTCCAGGAGGTCACTTGGTGCTATCTAGAGTGAGCACAGATTCACAAAAACTGATGAGCCTAGGTGTGTTGAAAAGCACAGCATGGACAGTTATCTTCTGCATATGGCAGATGACCTCAGCCCAGGTTATTGTCTTGGAGAGGGAGGGCAGGGTTTTGGAAGTCTAGGCAGTGGAGGTAAAGCAGGGAGCTTCTAGAATGCTGGGTGCTTTGGAGTGTGCATACTGGACAGTATTCAGTGTGTTCAGAATAGATTGGCATGGTTTGTTTCTAGACTAGTCTTTTGTGTCTGTGGTTATTGTTTAGTCACTAAGTCATGTTCAACTCTTTGAGACCCCATCAACTGTAGCCCACCAGACACCTACTATCCATGGGATTTTCCAGTCAGGAATTCTAGAGTGCATTGCCATTTCCTTCTCCAGGGGATCTTCCCGACCAAGGGGTCAAACCCGCATCTCCTGCACTGGCAGGAAGATTCTTTACCACCGAGGGAAGCTCCTTTGTATCTGTGTCAGTCTTGTGTCCAGAAATGTCAGGATTGTGTGCATCAGTCTCTCCATTCTTTTATTTTGTTCAGAAAATCTGCATGCCTAGTTTTAATATATCTTCAATGGACTGATCTGTTCAGGACATGAGTTGCCCTCTGAATGACATCATCATGGTCCTGAATGAAGCCTTGCTTCCTTTTCTAGGAGCTTAACTCCATTGTGCCCATAGCCAAAATCAGGATGAGAGGAGACCGCTTGCTTTTGTTGGAGCTCAGGCTCCCATTATTTCAGTTCTGGCTCATCAGCCTGGCTGTAAAAGTTTCCACATTGCATATAGCCTGAGAAGCTTTTTCTCCATAGCTAACCAAGCTGTAGCATGGGCAAGCCACTACTATTAGAGGCTTAACAGATACAATCACTTAATTAGTCTTGAGTCTCAGTTTCTCATTTGTAAAAAGAGAGCAAATTTTCTCACACAGGGTAGTTCATATGTTAAATAACCTCAAGTATATGAAATATATAATCTATCATCTTTCATGGTAAAAGCATACAAAGCAGTGTTTAAAATGCATTTTATATATTTTAAACACAGAATGCTTGGCTATGTGTCCATAAGATTCACCTGGACATATATATATATATTTTTACATGATCTTTAAATGCTTACAGTTTTATTGGCATAATAATCACATAAAAGCCATGCCAAGTGGCATCCGGGAGAGAGAAGGAAAACCACACTCAGCTCAATTTCAGAGAATACATACTAATTTTTTGTATGTAGAAGTTAAGATTATTATTATTGCTTGTTATGGCATAACATTGTTAAGATGTGAAAGAGTTTTTTTCATGGAGTTCTAAATCTTACTTAGAGTCTTATTAGCATTCTGAATTAAATGTTATCTCAACTTATACATTTGAACTACCATAATTATTAAACTATAACATTATTTAGAAAAAGAACACAAAAAATAAATTCATAGCAGCAAAAAAAAAAACAAACAAGAGGTCCGTTTGTATATTTTAGTGCATTAAAAAAGGCAGAAAGTTGATGGAAGGCTGATAATATGTGAAAAAAAGTGAATGAGATTAATGATATGCTAGCCAGAACACTTTGGGGAAGGGAGCTCCAATGAATGAACTCTAGAAAGACTTCAGTGATGGATGATTGAATGAGAAAGGGGTTGGAAAAAGGGAAGGTCGCTGGAAAGCTGCCTATGAAACAGCTGCTCTCAGGCTTTCCCTTCCCTTCACATCTCTCTGCCAGTCCCTAGTTGTTCACTAATAGCTATCAGCATCCTGGTGTTTTCTCCTGAGCAAAAATCAAAAGACATTACATGAAACATATTTAACAAAATGTGGAGAATTAAGACTCCCACTGTCAGCACAAGCATCAAAGAATAAAACTCTTTATTCTACAATTTTGAGAGTAAGCAATCTGATGGATGTGAGAGTTGGACTATAAAGAAAGATGAGTGCCCAAGAATTGATGCTTTTCAACTGTGGTGTTGGGGAAGACTCTTGAGAGTCTCTTGGATTGCAAGGATATCCAACCAGTCAATCCCAAAGGAATCAGTCCTGAATATTCATTAGAAGGACTGGTGCTAAAGCTGAAACTCCAATACTTGGGCCACCTGATGTGAATAACTGACTCATTTGAAAAGAACCTAATGCTGGGAAAGATTGAAGGTGGGAGGAGAAGGGGATGACAGAGGATGAGATGGTTGGATATCATCACCAATACAATGGACATGAGTTTAAGTAAGCTCCGAGGATTGATGATGGACAGGGAAGACTAGCATGCTAAAGTCCATGGGGTCGGAAAGAGTCAGACATGACTGAGCGACTGAACTGAACTGAACAGTTTTAGTTCAAAACTAAACTGAACTGACACATATATGTACTCTTGCCTGGAGAATCCCATGGAGGGAGGAGCCTGGTGGGCTACAGTCCATGGGGTTGCAAAGAGTAGGACACGACTGAGCGAATTCACTTCACTTCACTTCACTTCAGTTCAGTCGCTCAGTCGTGTCCAACTCTTTGCGACCCCATGAATCGCAGCACATCAGGCCTCCCTGTCCATCACCAACTCCCGGAGTTCACTCAGACTCACGTCCATCGAGTCCATGATGCCATCCAGCCATCTCATCCTCTGTTGTCCCCTTTTCCTCCTGCCCCGAATCCCTCCCAGCATCAGANCAGTCGTGTCCAACTCTTTGCGACCCCATGAATCGCAGCACATCAGGCCTCCCTGTCCATCACCAACTCCCGGAGTTCACTCAGACTCACGTCCATCGAGTCCATGATGCCATCCAGCCATCTCATCCTCTGTTGTCCCCTTTTCCTCCTGCCCCAAATCCCTCCCAGCATCAGAGTTTTTTCCAATGAGTCAGCTCTTTGCATGAAGTGGCCAAAGTACTGGAGTTTCAGCTTTAGCATCATTCCTTCCAAAGAACACCCAGGGCTTATCTCCTTTAGAATGGACTGGTTAGATCTATACATATAAATATACATGCTTTGGAAATGTA
Source organism: Cephalophus harveyi (assembly GCA_006410635.1). Classification (NCBI taxonomy): domain Eukaryota; kingdom Metazoa; phylum Chordata; class Mammalia; order Artiodactyla; family Bovidae; genus Cephalophus; species Cephalophus harveyi. The sequence goes on along the minus strand of SJYT01013216.1, from coordinate 17,560 downwards.
AAAGAGTAGGCCCATCTCTTAAAGCTAGCACACGAAAGGAATGTGAAAATGTAAGAGTGCAAATACTTTCATCTTATATAAAAGGAAGCCAAGTGATAATGTGGAAAGTAAATGGAACTTGAAGTAGAGGTTTGATTATAGAAGAATCCCAGGGATGGGGGAGCCTGGTGGGCTGCCATCTATGGGGTCTCACAGAGTCGGACACGACTGAAATGACTTAGCAGCAGCAGCAAACAAACTATGTAAATAAGGAAGAAGAGGAAGGAAAAAGGAGGTAAGATATAGTATAAGTGAAATTATGCCTTACATAGAGGGAGAGTTTTATCTAAATTAGGAAATAATAGTTTAAGCTTGCACTTTTCTGCAGTAGCCGTCAGAGATTAAAATAGGACAGTGGTGTTGGGGTTAGTGGGAAGAATATGGTGGAAGAATAAGTGTTTATTATAAGTAATCTTGTACTATTTTTTTCACTGACATTTAAATATTTTAAAAACTAAAATAAAAACTATTTAATCTGATAGATTTAAAACAATAAAATCCATTAAACTGACTACATTTAACATAATTTGACAAAGTGCCTAGTGATCTGATCTTTATCTCACTGATTTTGCTATTAAAGATACAGAATAATCACATTCAGAGACTATGTAGCCATAGCTCAAAGCTCTGTCTTTATTGTACATTGTGTAGTCTAATGAATATTTACTGAGTTTGAAAAGTGAAAGTGAAGTCACTCAGTCATGTCTGACTCTTTGTGATCCCATGAACACCAGGTTCCTCCATCCATGGGATTTTCTAGGCAAGAGTACTGGAGTGGGTTGCCATTTCCTTCTCCAGGGAATCTTCCCAACCCAGGGATTGAACCCAGGTCTCCCACATTGTATACAGATGCTTTACCATCTGAGCCACCAGGGAAGTCCAATTGAGTTTAGAGGATACTTTTTGTTGCATTTCACTTAAAACATGCTATTAAAAAAGAAATGCTTGTTTATTGTAGAAACTGAAAAGAAAAAAGAACAATAAATATTACTTTTAATCCAATGGCTCGTCCTTTTAAACTACTGTTTTACTTTAATGCAATTATTCCAGGGATTGAACCCAGGTCTCCCACATTGTATACAGATGCTTTACCATCTGAGCCACCAGGGAAGTCCAATTGAGTTTAGAGGATACTTTTTGTTGCATTTCACTTAAAACATGCTATTAAAAAAGAAATGCTTGTTTATTGTAGAAACTGAAAAGAAAAAAGAACAATAAATATTACTTTTAATCCAATGGCTCGTCCTTTTAAACTACTGTTTTACTTTAATGCAATTATTTTCCTGAGGAAGTATTCTCAGGAAAGAATTGACATCTTATAGTACTGTGCTAAGCTCACATATTATTTAAAATAAAATTTATAATTTAGACATATAAATCATTCCAGCTCTAAATTTTCAATTTTTGAATAATTTAGCTTTTTTTTGTTGTGCAGTTTCAGAAGAGAAATATTAACTACAGCAATAGTTTTTCGGACATATATGGCTTTATTCATTTAAAAGTATAATTTCTTTTTTTTCCTTGAATATATAAAATAAGCATTAGGGAAAAATTAAAATTTAGCTCTTTGCCATTCTACTGTTAGATCACATGTCAGTTTAAGAGGCTTATGAACAATTAATCGTTACATCAGTGGAAATGAAAACAAAGTAATCATTATTGCAGTGGTATAATTATGCTAATTTTTCACTATTGATTGAGTTAGCATTTGCAACATACCTCTGTCATCATAATTCTCTTTTTATGAAAATTTTATGTTTTTTACCATATCACTTGGTTTCCAGATCATCTGGGTTTTAAAATCCATGAAATATGATAAATCACCAAATTGTAATCATTATTGCAGTGGTATAATTATGCTAATTTTTCACTATTGATTGAGTTAGCATTTGCAACATACCTCTGTCATCATAATTCTCTTTTTATGAAAATTTTATGTTTTTTACCATATCACTTGGTTTCCAGATCATCTGGGTTTTAAAATCCATGAAATATGATAAATCACCAAATATAAGACAAGCACACTGCTGAGCTGAAGATACCACTGTATGTAAATATAGCATCGTTAGTGTAGTAGTGTAGTGAAGTTACTCAGTCATGTCCGACTCTTTGCAACCCCATGGACTGTAGCTTACCAGGCTCCTCCGTCCATGGGATTTTCCAGGCAAGAGTACTACATCATTCCTCAATTTTAAAGAAAGTATAAACATAAATAAACGTAAAAGTATCTAAATAAAATTCAGATAGCTTTTTAGGAGAGAGTGTTCAGTGAAATCAGAGGGTTTACTGATTCCCTATGTAAGCTTCTTAAAAGATACAGGGAAACAGAATAAAAAGTAGATGAGAACATGCTCTGAAAAAAGAAGAGTAAGGGGCACAAAGTAGTGAGAAGGCAGATATATAGCTTCTTTATATTTGAACTGAAATTTTTTTAACCTGTGCTTCTCAGACTTTCATGGAAATACGAATCCCATGGCATCTGGTTAATATGCAGGCTTGAATCAGTCAGGTGGGTAGCCTGAGATTCTGTGTATGAAACAAACTTCCATGTGTGACCTATGCCACTGGTCAGAGAACTGCAGTTGGTTTAGTCAAGGCTGATTCCATAGAGATTCAAAGCAAATGGTTTGAACTGTGTGTGTATTTACCAAAGCAATGGAGAAGGTCATATGTAGGAAAATGATTCGGGGAAAAGCTGTTCCTCCCTCTGGGCTTCCAGCTTCTCAGTTGTTTGCACTGAACCTTCCCTAAATGACTTTCAGAGGGCAGGTTCCACTGGTTATAAGTCCTTATACACTGATGCTTGCCTTTGCCCGATCCTTACTTCTCAAAAAGTGATTCTGCTGGTTTCCAGGGAAGTATGGCTTGTTTATTTTATAAAACACTTGCTTATTTTACCTGTATGTACTAAAACAGGCATTACTCTCCTCCTCAACTAGTTTGTGTTGTTAATTTTAACTGAGCAGAACACTTCAACCTGATGGTTCATACAGTTTTTATTTTAACTATTTCCAGTCAATCTATGTATTGCCCATAATCTAGACCTGAAAATATGTGATCCAATATATGTGGTCACTTAGTTACATGTTAAACATCTTTGATGGTATTTCTCAATATGAGAAATAAAGTGATCTAACCACTGACTTTACCAATTATTAGTGCATAAGAAAATGATTACCTTTGAAATATTTAAAATGTAACTTTTATTGTTCTGCATTTAAAATGTAGGTTTTCTTGCTCTGCATTCAAAGATTTATATTTGGTACCTCTGACATAAGACTGAAGAAACTGTATTTTTAGTTAGCACGTAGATGAGTTCAGTTTTGTGTGAACCTCTCCTCGGGAGTTGCTTTTCCCTTACAACACCAGGACATTAGCACAATTGATGAGCATGAATAGAGACATCTGACAGCATCTCTGCAGGTGTTAATTCTTGAAAATGTGATGTTATCAATTTGAACCAATTGGAAAGACTATAATTGAGATTGCATTAATGATCTGACCATAAACATAATGAGTTATTTTTTTATTAACAAAGAAAGAAAGAAATTGACCTTCAAATTGGGTTCATTTTGACTGTAAGGTAGAATGTCACTCAACTAAATACTCATTATACCTGATCCTTAGATGAAAGATAGTTTTTCCCCAAAAGACATGAAAAAATGTTATGTTAATTTCACACGTTCACAATGGGTAATGCTAAGATGTCAAAATGTCTCTGGAATAGCAAAGTAACTAATGTGTACACTAGAAATATTGCAAATAAGAGATGATTGCCAATGGGATTTGTATGAACCTGAATCTTAAATAGTTCTTATGTTAAAACTGCTTTCTAAAAAATAAATTTGAGAACAGAGAACAGGGCCTCCATGAGGTATTATACTAAATTAACCTAATTAATCATTAATTTTAGAAACACGGATCTAAGGTAAATCTCTAATTAGAGCAGTATTGAATATGGCAACTTTACATGACTGTGTAACAATCACTAGTTTCTCTGTAAATGACCACTACCCAGCTTAATGATCATTTATGCAATTTAAAATTATAATTAAGAATTTGCAAATATAGTCAAACTATGACTATATTTTTATGCATTAGTGATAAATTTCCAGTTTTTAAAAATATTATTAACCTTTCATTAAATGAGTAATTAATGTCATAAGATGAGATGTAAGTAAGATGAGATGAGATGAGATGAGATGAATAGTATCAGACTTAAATAAAAAAGTAACATTTTTTTTCTCCCTCCAAGTCTACTCTGGATCTATATTTTACTTGTATTGATTCCTGAAGATCAATGATATACAAATCCAAAGTGATTATGAAATGTATTTCATATTCTAGTTGAGAAGTTTAATGATAGGAGTTTTGTTCATGTAGGTATTTTCAGAATTTTACAAATAAATTATTTTTAAAATAATAAAAAGTGTTCTTATGGAGGATATTACATAAAGTACAACAAATGACATTTAACCACTTTTTTAAATATTGCAAATGCTTAATAACTACAAAAGCCAAAATTTCCCCTTTGAATTTAAATAAAATTATCAGAATATTCCATTTAGTTATGATGTAGACTTAAGAAAATTACTGTCACTCTGAAGTAATGGGACTTTGCAGAGAAGTGATCACCAGGGAAAGAATTGTTCAGTTGGTTTCAAGGAGCTGAAAGTCAATAAAGCAGGATAATAAAGCAACTAGAAATAAGAATAGTTATACCTGTAGCTAAATGCACTGTCATTAAAGTGTCCAGCATGTAGTAGAATATTTAGTAAAATCTATAGATGATCTCTTCTCTGTATGTAATTATTCATCTGATTCCCCCAACAACCCTATTATTACTCCCATTTTGCAGATAAGAAAACTAGAGCCCAAAGATATTTCATAACTTTCCCAATTTAACTGCTAATCTGTGATAGAAACAGGTGTTGACATCAGATACATATGATATGAAAAGTTTATTCTCTAAATCACTATAGAGGGCTAGAGAAAATTTGTGAAGTCCATTTACTTTTGAATATCATTTAACTCTTTCCTAAAAACATGTAAAGTTGGGAATCACAATACCACTTTTCAATATTCATGACCAGGCAGCACTTCTTTTGTATTGGATTAGACCACTGTTTCTTTGATGATGGGAGAGGTAGGATTTTATTGGTCTTTACCTCAGATAGAGTAGATTTATTAATATTTGAATAGCGAATCACAGAGTATATACCATGGCATTCACATTCTGGAAGGCACATGCAAATAGGCAAATTAGAATTACAAGTTTACATCTCCCATCCATTGCTCACTCTGCAATTGAATCCTCTTTGTGGGCTTTATCAGAAGCACTAAGTATTAATAGATATATTTTTTCTCCTCCCCTTATTCTCTAAGTCCTTTTGTTTTATTTGCATTCATTTTATGCACAGTATAAAGCACTAGGAATAAAACATAGGAGAATTTTCTGCTGAGGCAAGGATCTAAGTTAGCCAGCCTTTGTTCAAAAAAAGCTCAACAATACATTAACCACCATCTGTAGTCTAAGTAGTGACCTAGGTACTGGTATTGTAGGTAGATGGTCCATATTTTAAGGGAAATTTAGTTCAAGTGATAGCCAGATGAAATGATAATTTTAAATTCAATCTAATGATTGCTGTAATAGGAATCCATGCAAGAGATCAAGATAGCCCACAAAAAAAATCTCTTAATCCGAGTGGAGAGTAATGTCTCAACATGAAATGTTTTAGCATCAAAGGCATGTGCTTTGTGTCTGGACAAGGACAGATCCTAAAATTCAGTAACTGGAGATTATAATGACAGCCCTTTAGTAGGATGGCACCTATGTTGAAAGCTGTGGATAGTGTAGATGTATAGAAGTCAGTTTTACATTCTGATTAAAAACATTAAAAATATTGATAAGCTGAACATGAAGTATATAATGATATACAAATGTGCTGTATCTATTTCCTGAAGCTTCTGGATTGGTAAACATATTCAAGTGCTGAGAGGGTAATGCTCCTCAGACAAGACATGGGATCTCCACACTTCCCCACCTCATTTTCTTCCATTTGGCTGTTCTTAATTTGTGTCCTTTATAATAAATCAATAAAGGTAAACTAAAAACAACAACAGCAACAAAATTTCCATGGTACTAATCCTGTGAAAGTACTGCTTATCAAATTTTTTTTGATCACTGATATTAGTGCAGACTCAAGCTACTTGCAGAAGCAGCCATAAGCCTGTTTGATGACTATTTTGTACATTTAATTGATCATATGTGTCATTGCCTGACTCATAGCAAGGTATTGTGATGCTTGGGAGCAATTTAGAGTTTGAACTATTTCAGAAGAGATCATCTTTCCAAATACCTGAAGAATACTATTATATTAATGAAAGTCCCATTAGAGAATTCTTGGGATGATAAAGTGGCAGCAAGGATTAGCATTTCCAGGAGAAGCATTGCATTTTCATGACAACCATACTCCCCTGTGCTTCAAAAAAATGGAAGGCGGTCCCCAAACAAGGAATTATTAAGACTGGAGCCAGGCTTTCAATTTGACTAATTGGATATGGTAACTTTCTGCCTCTCCTTGGATGAGATATTTTAAGATAAAGATCTCTGACTGTAATAGCAAAGTACCTTATACGTATGTCATTCATCTTCTACTTCATGGTTACTTTTTACTGTATTGTCTGGATGGTAAACTCTCTCTCCCAGAACATTAGCTGATATACTGAGAGAACTGACTGCTGAATAATTTATTCTCAGGGAGAGCAGTACCAGCCCAGACAAGAGGGGTGAAAAAAGAAAAGCATAGCGATAGAAATGCTTCCATTTATTAAGGTACCAATGAGAGGAAAGTCTAACCAAAGTAAAATTAAAAAAAAAAAAAATGCACCATAAGAACAAAAGTCTAGTTGAGGCTAAATCACAAAATTGCCTCAGTGGGTCACTGACTGGGGAAACAAATGGAAAGATAGATTTCTTCTTGGCACTAAGTACATAATTAATCAAGTTACTTGGCTGTGTTTTCTCTATTCAAATGATACCAAACTGGCAATTGTTTATTTTTTATATTAAATGGTTAAGTTTGATGGATGTTTTGGCTTGCTTTATTATTTCCTCTCTCTCTCATCTATTTCTTCCAACCAATATTCTTTCTGATGGACTTAACATTTTATTCTATAACTGAAATGGCAGCATTTTTTTTTTTTTTTTTTTGCCAAAAATGTAGTCATTGGGCCCCACTGTGAACCTAAGGAGGCTTCTAACTCCAAGACTAATTAAGAATTCAGTCAGTATAGGTTTCACTCCTCCCAGAAGTGCCAGTTTCTGTCTGCACTGAGGCCAACATCTTACAGAATAAATGGCCTTTCTTCTCAATGCCGTTACAGAGTTAGGAGACAGCCCTCCCTTACATAGACTGGTGCTCTCACCTAGAAATGTAATGCAAGCCACCTAAGAAATTAAAAAAAAAATAGTTGTCAAGTAAAAAGAAGACATAGGTAACATAATTTTAATATTTTATTTACCTCAGTATATCCAAACTATTATCATTGAAACAAATAACATAAAAAAAATAGGTATTTTTTAGTTTTTTTTTTTTTTTTAACTAAGTCTTCAAAATTCAGTGCGTATCTTATAATAACTTTCAGCACATCTCACCTCATACAAGCCACATCTCAGGGGCTCAGTAGCTGCATGAGGCTAGAGGCTGCCATATTATGCAACATAGGTTCATGCTGCTACTGCTGCTGCTAAGTCACTTCAGTTGTGTCTGACTCTGTGCGACCCCATAGACAGCAGTCTACCAGGCTCCCCGTCCCTGGGATTCTCCAGGCAAGAACATTGGAATGGGTTGCCATTTCCTTCTCCAATGCATGAAAGTGAAAAGTGAAAGTGAAGTCGCTCAGTCATGTCTGACTCTTCGCGACCCCATGGACTGCAGCCCACCAGGCTCCTCCATCCATGGAATTTTCCAGGCAAGAGTACTGGAGTGGGGTGCCATTGCCTTCTCTGACACAGGTTCATAGGATGGTAGTATTCTCAGAGAAGAGTATTCACATGCATTTAACAAATGTATGCAATCCTATGTCTTCAAATTGTCTTCCACAAAATTAATAGGATTTAATAAAACAGCAAATAAATCAAATATATTTACATGCAAATATTTATGGGAATATGTACCGAAAAAAGGTATCACTTATTTCAATGAGAGAAAAAGAAAAGGAAATAAAAAAACAAAATCCAAAGTGCTATTAATTTAAAATATATCATTCAAAATATATTTATTATAAAGCAACAAAGGGAATAGTGCTATGTTATGATTTATCAGCTTCCTCTCCTGGAATATAATTGCATATAATTTCTAAAGAACACATTTTTAGGTTGAAGTTTACAAGGCCATGTTTACTTCTATTAAAAATATCCTTGCTCACCTTAAATCTGTATTCTCTACCTCTCTTGATTGTAACCCCTCTGCCACTATTACCTGTATTATTTCTCTTTTTCTTAGGCAGCAGTGTGGGCCTGGAAGATAAGGAAGACAAATTTGTAATTAAATCTTCTGTGAAACGGATAGCCACATTTATGACAGAGAGAGAGGGAGAAATGTTTGTAAAGGGTTGTTCATGGTAGTCAAAATAGATATTTTGTTTGCATTGGAATTCTCAGATAATTACTTTTTAAATGCTTGTAATTGTTTTAAAGCTGCCCTGCCACTCACTCAAGGAGAGAGTCTTTAATAACTGCACAGAGTGTACAAAGCATCAAAGAGCTACCCAGAGCTAGTTAAAGAGATGTTTTTATAACATAAATCTGAAGGCTTTCTCTTTAAGACTCTGAAGCAACTCATCTGTCACTCTCACTGACCACTCAAGTCAGTGGGGGGGAAAAGTCAGTTAAATTGATTCTTTGACTGAATGGAGTGAATGTTCATGGGCATAATTATGGCTTCAGCTGGAAAGTGACTGACAGTATTCACAAGACAGCTGCTGTAAGTATAGTGGGAAAAAGAAGCAATTAGATGGATAGTTCAGATTTATAAATGCATTTATCTAATGTTTGGATTACTGGGTCAGTGTTCCCGTTTAGTTTTGTGTGTGAAGACCCACCCTTCTGTTGGTTTGGGTATAGAGTAGTTTGAGTGGGGGCCTTGGGGTGGAGAAAGTATCCCGGGAGCCATGAACTTCGTGAAATAGGAACCAAAAGTCAACAAAAGAGCAGAAATGAAAACACATCAGCACAGAGAATGAAAAGCAAACAGAATGGACCAGAATAGCTTAAATTGAAGGAAAGGTCAGTAGGATTGAGGTGATTCGTAGAAAAATAACACACCTGTTTCTCACATTCTTCTCCTCCTTCTTTCTCCTTTTCATATTACTTCCTTTTCTATCTAAATTGTCCATAAAGACATTTAAGGCAAATAATTCAGATATAACCATCAAATCAACAATTTATACTAGAGTGATCAATGATTACAAAAATTTTAGTTTTAATTTGATAAAACTTTATCAAAAAATTTTAGAGAATAACTCAATAAATATTCACATGTAGATATTCTATTAATGATTAACATATAAGGTAGCAAAAAAAAAAATTACAGATCTAGCTAACTTATCTTACCTATTTACATTTCTACCTACCTTTTTCCTCAAAGGCACGTTTGGATGATAAAGCAGCCATTTCAGAGATGCTTTATTTAAGAGAAAAGAAGACAATCTACTTTTCATAAACTGATTCTCAGTTTTGATGCTTTTTCAAAGTATTATTGTTGGTTTGAACAACTAACACTACTCCTCCACCCTTAATTTTCTTCATACATATTCCATTTTTTCATTACTGTATGGTTTAAATATAAAAATTAGTTTACTGTTAATTTCATAATCTTAAATGAATTTCAGTTGCAAATCTCATTCTACCATTAACCAATTGTATGACCTTCAGTTCAGTTCAGTCACCCAGTCGTGTCTGAATCTTTGTGACCCCATGAACTGCAGCATGCCAGGTCTCCCTATCCATCACCAACTCCCAGGGTCCACCCAAACTCATGTCCTTTGAGTCAGTGATGCCATCCAGCCATCTCATCCTCTGCCATCCCCTTCTCCTCCTGCCCTCAATCTTTCCCAGCGAACAGGCCTTTTCAAATGAGTCGGTTCTTCGCATCAGGTGGCCAAAGTATTGGCATTTCACTTCAATATCAGTTCTTCCAATGAACACCCAGGACTGATCTCCTTTAGGATGGACACTATCCAAAGGATTCTCAAAAGTCTTCTCCAACACTACAGTTCATAAGCATCAGTTCTTCGGTGCTCAGCTTTCTTTATAGTCCAACTCTCACATCCATACATGACTACAGGAAAAACCATGGCCTTGACTAGACGGACCTTTGATGGCAAAGTAATGTCTCTGCTTTTTAGTATGCTGTCTAGGTTGGTGATAACTTTCCTTCTATGGAGTAAGCGTCTTTTAATTTCATGGCTGCAGTCACCATCTGCAGTGATTTTGGAGCCCCCCAAAATAAAGTCAGCTACTGTTTCCACTGTTTCCCTATCTATTTGCAATGAAGTGATGGGACTGGATGCCATGATCTTTGTTTTCTGAATGTTGAGCTTTAAGCCAACTTTTTCACTCTCTTCTTTCACTTTCATCAAGAGGCTCTTTATTTCTTTCTCACTCTCTGCCATAAGGGTGGTGTCGTCTGCATATCTGAGATTATCGATATTTCTCCCAGCAATCCTGATTCCAGCTTGTCCTTCCTCCAGCCCAGTGTTTCTCATGATGTACTCTGTATATAAGTTAAATAAGCAAGGTGACAATATACAGCTTTGACATACTCCTTTTCCAGTTTGGAACCAGTCTGTTGTTCCATGTCCAGTTCTAACTGTTGCTTCTTGGCCTGCAAACAGGTTTCTCATGAGGCAGGTCAGGTGGTCTAGTATTCCCAACTCTTTCAGAATTGTCCACAGTTTATTGTGATCCACACAGTCAAAGGCTTTGGCATAGTCAAGAAAGCAGAAATAGATGTTTTTCTGGAATTCTCTTGCTTTTTCCATGATCCAGCGAATGTTGGCAATTTGATCTCTGGTTCCTCTGTATTTTCTAAAACCAGCTTGAACATCTGGAAGTTCACGGTTCACATATTGCTGAAGCCTGGCTTGGAGAATTTTGAGCATTACTTTACTAGCGTGTGAGATGAGTGCAATTGTGCAGTAGTTTGAGCATTCTTTGGCATAGCCTTTCTTTGGGACTGGAATGAAAACTGACCTTTTCCAGTCCTGTGGCCACTGCTGAGTTTTCCAATTTTGCTGACATATTGAGTGCAGCACTTTCACAGCATCATCTTTCAGGATTTGAAACAGCTCAAGTGGAATTCCACATCCTCCACTAGCTTTGTTCGTAGTGATGCTTTCTATGGCCCACTTGACTTCACATTCCAGGATGTCTGACTCTAGGTGAGTGATCACACCATCGTGATTATCTTGGTCATGAAGATGTTTTTGTACAGTTCTTCTGTGTATTCTTGCCACCTCTTCTTCTGCTTCTGTTAGGTCCATACCATTTCTGTTCTTTATCGAGCCCATCTTGGCATAAAATGTTCCCTTGGAACATGTATCTCTAATTTTCTTGAAGAGATCTCTAGTCTTTCCCATTTGATTGTTTTCTTCTATTTCGTGGCATTGATCACTGAGGAAGGCTTTCTTATCTCTCCTTGCTATTCTTTGGAACTCTGCATTCAATTGGTTATATCTTTCCTTTTCTCCTTTGCTTTTCACTTCTCTTCTTTTCACTACTATTTGTAAGGCCTCCTCAGACAGCTGTTTTGCTTTTTTGCATTTCTTTTTCTTGGGGATGGTTTTGACCCCTGTCTCCTGTACCTCTCAAGGTCATGAAACTCTGTCCATAGTTCATCAGGCACTCTGTCTATCAGATCTAGTTCCTTAAATCTATTTCTCATTTCCACTGTACAATCATAAGGGATTTGATTTAGGGCATACCTGAATGGTCTAGTGGTTTTCCTTACTTTCTTCAGTGTAAGTCTCAATTTGGCAATAAGGAGTTTGTGATCTGTTCCACAGTCAACTCCCAGTCTTCTTGCTGACTGTATAGAGTTTCTCCATCTTTGGCTGCAATGGATATAATCAATCTGATATCAGTGTTGAGCATCTGGTGATGTCCATGTGTAGAGTTCTTTTGTGGTATTGGAAGAGAGTGTTTTCTGTGACCAGTGTGTTTCCCTGGCAAAACTCTCTTAACCTTTGCCCTGCTTCGTTCTGTACCCCAAGGCCAAATTTGCCTGTTACTCCAGGTAGCTCTTGACTTCCTACTTTTGCATTCCAGTCCCCCCTATAAAGAAAAGGACATCTTTTTTGGGTGTCAGTTATAAAAGATTTTGTAGGTCTTCATAGAACCATTCAACTTCAGCTTCTTCAGCATTACTCAGGGCATAGACTTGGATTACTGTGATATTGAATGGCATGCCTTGGAAACAAACAGAGATCATGCTGTCGTTTATGAGATTGCTGCCAAGTACTGCATTTCAGACTCCTTTGTTGGCTCTGAGGGCTACTCCGTTTCTTCTAAGGGAGTAGAAGAGTCTTGAGTAGACTTTTTTCTGGCTTTCTGTACCTCAGTTGCTTCATTTGTAAAATAGGGGTATTCTTTCCTGGAAAATTTCATGGATAGAGGATCCCGGCAGGCTCCGGTGCATGGGGTTGCAAAGAGTCAGACACGACTGAGCACACACATGCACACACATTCACAATACGAATTGGTGTGGGGACTTGATACTTGGTAAAGGACAGATACAAATGCATGACTATTTACTACTTTTCAGTGCTCATGGGATATTCATTACACTCTGTCCATTGCTATATTTATTTACTGATTCCTGTCTTCCTTACATATCAGCTTCTATAGGACAGAGACTGCATCTCAGTGGTCTGCATGGTCACCTTTTGAGTAGTATGATTCTATACGACATTGCATACATGTTCCTTCTGCCTAGAATCGCCTTCCCTTACCATGTTAAAAACTCCTTCTCATTCAAAAATCACCTTTAGCTCCTTTTCTATGAACTTTGATTCCTTGAGCCTCTTTGCCCCTTGTCTATGCCCTCTTTGTATCCATCAGCCCATGTGTTTTATGGGTCCAGTTGTCCCTTAGGAAATGCACTGAATCTTTCAAAGTTTTCTAAAAAATATTTTAATGTAATTCATTCAAGTATAAAATAAAAAGCTAGTACATAGTACTTCTAAGTACTAGGCAATGCTGTAGCTTCTTAACATGTTTTCAATTATTTACTCTTAAGGCAGCTTTGTGATATAAATATTATTACAGTCTCTGTTTTATAGATGAGAAACCTAAGGATCAGAAAGATTAAGTACCTTCCCAGACCACACTTTGAGTAACTGATGGAGCTCAGTCCCTGGTTTAGATCAAGAGCCCTTGTTTCTTGTTTTTTTAATGTGTTTCTATCTTTTATTACCTGTTACATAGAATGTTTTATAGGTTTTGGTTGAAAGAATGAATTAAAACAAGGAGTTATGGGTGCACAGGCTCAATCGGCTGAAGAAAACTCTGCCCTAATATAGTGAGAAAGTCCAATAAAATATGCTCAATATATGGTGGAAGTAAGCTTTAAAATATTCTCAATTTGTGGTAGAGACAGGAGTTAGAGACTCTACATTTTTTATCATGCCTTGCCTTGTGATGGCATATTTAGGACGCAGTCATTATTTCTCTGCTGCTTACCAAAATTGAATCAGACAAATGGGTAGTTCAAAAATGTCAAGTTAAGGGAAGCCAGCAGTGGCACAGATAGAGGAATTCTCACTTGTTTTCATAATATTGAGTCTGAATCGCCAATGATTTCTGGTGTGTATATGTGAGTGTATGTACATACACATGTGCTTTATCACACAAAATTTCTCTTTTGCCTCTTTAGAGACATAAAAGAAGAATAATTCTGTCAGGGATTATTAATCAATTAATGTGCATTGTTACCCTAAAGGATTTTACAGTGTAACTAGGGAGAGGATAATAAATCATATGAATTGATTAGAAAAGAAATGAAACCTTCAGCTAATGCAATAATGGAGTCTAGTTACAATGTACAAAAAGATCAGAGGAGAGGGCAGTCTTCATGGAGGAGAGACTCTTAAACTGTTTCTAAAGGACATGTCATGTTGGGTCAGGGAGAGAGGAAGCAGAGAAGGAAATAAGTGGCAGTGTTGCTTGACAGGTTTCAGAAAGGAAACAAAAGCACTCAGAAAGGCAGAATTCTGTATTTGAAGGCTACAGGTATTTGAGTCTGTGTTTGACAGTTAGTCAGTAGCTAGACTGTCTTCAGGACATATTTCACAGATGTTTCTCAGAGAGTGTTGCAAAAAGGTTGTCTTTCACCACTGACAGTAATTATAATAACAATTCTTTGTAGGCCAGTGTTTAGAACTCCAGTCACTACATACAGATTTTATTTCCATCACTTTGAAACATGACCACATTTTCTTTTTCTTAAACTAAGATTTTTTAAAAGCAGATATTAAATGAGCCCAGATGGTGCAGGCAGGTTCCTTAGGGCCTGTTAACTAGATGGCAATTCCTAAATCTTCTCACAATCCAGCTGGCCCAGGGAGAGAAGGAAACAGCTGATCAATAGTGACATAGCTTTACAGAGGGCTAAATAAGGAAAAAATAGACTTAAACTGTACTAAGACATTTATGTTAGACATACAAAGGAATTTCCTGATGGCCAGGGAAATTGGATACCGAAATCAGTTATCAGTGCAACTAGTGGAGTCATTTTTCTGGAAAAATCATTGAACATTGAATAGACCATATGCTGTGAAGCTTTTGTTCACTGACTTGCCTGGCTTGGATTGCAGACCCCTTAGAATCCAAACTTCTGTGGCATGACTTGATGATTCACTTTGGCTGACAGAAGGCACTTCCTTTTACTTATCACAGGGTCTCATCTATTCTCATTTTAAGTAGCAAGATCTTTGGCTGATTGCTTTTTTTGAACAATGCTAATTCACGTATATATTTGTAGATACAGACATAATGAAAAACATGTATACACACACACACACTTTAGAATGTACAAAAAAAAACCACAAAGTATTCCTAACATAATAAATATGAAGTTATTTAAATCATTTACCGTAAAGCATAATTTCTGATACTTTGACCCTTGGTTTGCATTTTAATTAACTGAATACATCTTTAACACCCACCAAGCTCTCAGACTGGGAAAAGGCGTGTTGGTAAATGAAATATGACACAGATCTTCTTGTAATGAATATTTTAGGTCTGCACAGAGTTGCAATATGTGTAGACTGAAATTGCTAAATATTAGTGATTATCAGTTGGCTATATGTATATCATTGAAGAAGGCAATGGCACCCCACTTCAGTACTCTTGCCTGGAAAATCCCATGGATGAAGGAGCCTGGTAGGCAGTCCATGGGGTCTCTAAGAGTCAGACACGACTGAGTGACTTCTCTTTGACTTTTCACTTTCATGCACTGGCGAAGGAAATGGCAAACCACTCCAGTATTCTTGCCTAGAGAATCCCAGGGACGGGGGAGCCTGGTGGGTTGTTATATATGGGGTCGCACAGAGTCAGACTTGACTGAAGCGACTTAGCTGCATACCTATATCATACAACCTAATGGAGGGGAAATGAGACAAATACACCCAGAACAGTTAAATCACGGCAGAAGAGAGCACATGAGTACGTGTTGTGTTGAGTAGTAGAGACAAGAGTGCACAGAACTTCAAAGAAGGAAGAGATCAATAGAGCCTGCAGCGGTCTGGGTAATAAATGTTTATTCATCTGAATTGACTTGAATTGTTTGTCCAGTTCTGTTGAGGCAAATTTTACTTTCTGCTTTGAGGTCCTATCTCTCTCTGCTTAAGGGTCTGGATGCCAATGTGAGTAATAACATGGCATCAGTAAATCCTTCAACAAAGGATTCCCATGGTAGACACTGGTGCTAAATACCTAGGGGAGTATGAAAAGCAAATAAGGTCTGATCTCTGCCATTGAAGAGCTTACAATTCCATTGATTAACTATGACTGAATACATGGAACAAAGTTAAGAAACATATAAATACTATCGAGCAGGATTATTCAGCAAGTCACACTAGAGTTGCCTGGGAGAGAAATCATCGTGGACTAGTGAGATCAGTGAAGGCTTCCCAAAAGTTGATTCCTCTGGTCCCAAAGAATAGACATACCTTTAATTGATAGAGTAAGGGGAGCAGTGCACTTGATAATTGAATGACCACAAATTTAATGATAAATCTTTTCTGGAAATAAGCTGAATATTTTCAAGCTCTAATCATTTCATGGCATCCGGTCCCATCACTTCATGGGAAATAGATGGGGAAACAGTGGAAACAGTGTCAGACTTTTTTTTGGGCTCCAAAATCACTGCAGATGGTGATTGCAGCCGTGAAATTAAAAGACATTTACTCCTTGGAAGAAAAGTTATGACCAACTTAGATAGTACATTCAAAAGCAGAGACATTACTTTGCCGACTAAGGTCTGTCTAGTCAAGGCTATGGTTTTTCCTGTGATCATGTATGGATGTGAGAGTTGAACTGTGAAGAAAGCTGAGTACCGAAGAATTGATGCTTTTGAACTGTGGTGTTGGAGAAGACTCTTGAGATTCCCTTGGACTGCAAGGAGATCCAACCAGTCCATTCTGAAGGAGATCAGGCCTGGGATTTCTTTGGAAGGAATGATGCTAAAACTGAAACTCCAGTACTTTGTCCACCTGATGAGAAGAGTTGACTCATTGGAAAAGACCCTGATGCTGGGAGGGATTGTGGGCAGGAGAAGAAGGGGACAAATGAGGATGAGATGGCTAGATGGCATCACGGACTCGATGGATGTGAGTCTGAGTGAACTCTGGGAGATGGTGATGGACAGGGAGGCCTGGTTTGCTGTGATTCATGGGGTCGCAAAGAGTTGGACACGACTGAGTGACTGAACTGAATTGAACTGAATCATTTCTGAAAAATGAATGCATTTTTTTCCCATGCAAAGTTCCATTCAGTATTCATTCATCCAGTTGTGCGGCATAAAATTTAGTCTTAAGTTCAGTCACACTATTTCGTGAACTTAATTTTTTTTTTTTTTGGTACAGTGCTATGTGACCATAAAAATTCAGTTTCCAGAGAATTAGTCTTTGATGATATCTTAAGAAGCAGTTGCATAGGGTTCTGAATAAAGGTTGGTAGTCAATAATGAAGGAGAAGAAGTACATTAGGGACTACCAAAAACCAGTTATGAAGCAGCAAAAGAAAATTGGACAACTGATTAGATCACAAGTTATCAATCTACTGATATCTATTCAGGGCTCAAGGTTGATACTAAAAACCTGAGTAAATTGTTAGCAACTATTATTTTAAAAGGATTCTGTAATTGCCTATGTGTCACTGAGGTTAGTCAGAACTCCAGTGAGACTTAAATATTTTATTACATGATGGAACAAAATTCCAATTAAAAAGCATATCATA
>SJYT01013214.1:34340-88202 GCA_006410635.1 Cephalophus harveyi | reverse complement strand
TTTGATTGGGTCATTTATTTTTCTGGAGTTGAGCTGCAGGAGTTGCTTGTATATTTTTGAGATTAATTCTTTGTCAGTTGCCTCATTTGCTATTATTTTCTCCCATTCTGAAGGCTGTCTTTTCACCTTGCTTATAGTTTCCTTTGCTGTGCAGAAGCTTTTAATTTTAATTAGGTCCCATTTATTTATTTTTGCTTTGATTTCCAATGTTCTGGGAGGTGGGTCATAGAGGATCCTGCTGTGATTTATGTCGGAGAGTGTTTTGCCTATGTTCTCCTCTAAGAGTTTTATGGTTTTTGGTCTTACAGTTAGATCTTTAATCCATTTTGAGTTTATTTTTTTGTATGGTGTTAGAAAGTGTTCTAGTTTCATTCTTTTACAGGTGGTTGATCAGTTTTACCAACACCACTTGTTAAAGAGATTGTCTTTTCTCCATTGTATATTCTTATCTCCTTTGTCAAAGATAAGGTGTCCATAGGTGAATGGATTTATCTCTGGGCTTTCTATTGGGTTCCACTGATCTATATTTCTGTCTTTGTGCCAATACCATACTGTCTTGATGACTGTGGCTATGTAGTAGAGCCTGAAGTCAGGCAGGTTGATTCCTCCAGTTCCATTCTTCTTTCTCAAGATTGTTTTGGCTATTTGAGGTTTTTTGTATTTCCATACAAATTGTGAAATTATTTGTTCTAGCTCTGTGAAAAATACCGCTGGTAGCTTGATATGGATTGCATTAAATCTATAGATTGCTTTGGGTAGCATACTCAATTTCACTATATTGATTCTTCCAATCCATGAACAAGGTATATTTCTCCATCTATTAGTGTCCTCTTTGATTTTTTTCTATATATAGGTCTTTTGTTTCTTTAAGTAGATATATTCCTAAGTATTTTATTCTTTTCGTTGCAATGGTGAATAGAATTGTTTCCTTAATTTCTCTTCCTATTTTTTCATTATTAGTGTATAGGAATGCAAGGGATTTCTGTGTGTTGATTTTATATTCTGCAACTTTACTATATTCATTGATTAGCTCTAATAATTTTCTGGTGGAGTCTTTAGGGTTTTCTATGTAGAGGATCATGTCATCTGCAAACAGTGAGAGTTTTACTTCTTTTCCAATTTAGATTCCTTTTATTTCTTTTTCTGCTCTGATTGCTGTGGCCAAAACTTCCAGAACTATGTGGAATAGTAGCGGTGAAATTGGGCACCCTTGTCTTGTTCCTGACTTTAGGGGAAATGCTTTCAATTTTGATTAGCTCTAGTAATTTTCTGGTGGAGTCTTTAGGATTTTCTATGTAGAGGATCATGTCATCTGCAAACAGTGAGAGATTTACTTCTTTTCCAATTTAGATTCCTTTTATTTCTTTTTCTGCTCTGATTGCTGTGGCCAAAACTTCCAGAACTATGTGGAATAGTAGCGGTGAAATTGGGCACCCTTGTCTTGTTCCTGACTTTAGGGGAAATGCTTTCAATTTTTCATCATTGAGGATAATGTTTGCTGTGGGTTTGTCATATATAGCTTTTATTATGTTGAGGTATGTTCCTTCTATTCCTGCTTTCTGGAGAGTTTTTATCATAAATGGATGTTGAATTTTGTCAAAAGCTTTCTCTGCATCTATTGAGATAATCATATGGCTTTATTTTTCAATTTGTTAATATGGTGAATTACATTGATTGATTTGTGGATATTGAAGAATCCTTGGATCCCTGGGATAAAGCCCACTTGGTCATGGTGTATGATCTTTTTAATGTGTTGTTGGATTCTGATTGCTAGAATTTTGTTAAAGATTTTTGCATCTATGTTCATCAGTGATATTGGACTCTCTGGGTTTCTTGGACTTGGATGATTATTTCCTTCCCCATTTTAGGGAAGTTTTCAACTATTATCTTCTCAAGTATTTTCTCATAGTCTTTCTTTTTGTCTTCTTCTGGGACTCCTATGATTCAAATGTTGGGGCGTTTAACATTGTCCCCAAGGTCTCTGAGGTTGTCCTCATTTCTTTTAATTCGTTTTTCTTTTTTCCTCTCTGCTTCATTTATTTCTACCATTCTATCTTCTACCTCACTAATCTTATCTTCTGCCTCCATTATTCTACTATTTGTTCCCTCTAGAGTGTTTTTGATCTCATTTATTGCATTATTCATTATATATTGACTCCTTTTTATTTCTTCTAGGTCCTTTTTAAACCTTTCTTGCATCTTCTCAATCCTTGCCTCCAGGCTATTTATCTGTGATTCCATTTTGATTTCAAGATTTTGGATCATTTTCACTATCGATATTTGGAATTCTTTATCAGGTAGATTCCCTATCTCTTCCTCTTTTGTTTGGTTTTGTGGGCATTTATCCTGTTCCTTTACCTGCTGGGTATTCCTCTGTCTCTTCATCTTGTTTATATTGCTGAGTTTGGTGTGGCCTTTCTATATTCTGGCAGTTTGTGGAGTTCTCTTTATTGTGGAGTTTCCTCGCTGTGGATGGGGTTGGATGGGTGGCTTGTCAAGGATTTCTGGTTAGGGAAGTTTGTGTCGATGTTCTGGTGGGTGGAGCTGGATTTCTTCTCTCTGGAGTGCAATGAAGTGTCCAGTAATGAGTTATGAGATGTCAGTGGGTTTGGAGTGACTTTGGGCAGCCTGTATATTGAAGCTCAGGGCTATGTTCCTGAGTTGCTGGAGAATTTGCATGGTATGTCTTGCTCTGGAACTTGTTGGCCTTTGGGTGGTGCTTGGTTTCAGTGCAGGTATGGAGGCATTTGATGAGCTCCTGTTGATTAGTATTCCCTGTGGTCAGGAGTTCTCTGGTGTTCTCAGGACTTGGACTTAAGCCTCCTGCTTCTGGTTTTCAGTCTTATTTTTACTGTAGCCTCAAGACTTCTCCATCTATACAGCACTGCTGATAAAACATCTAGGTTGAAGATGAAACGTTTCTCCACAGTGAGGGACACCCAGAGAGGTTCACAGAGTTACATGGAGAAGAGAAGAGGGAGGAGGGAGATAGAGATGACCAGGATGAGATGAGGTGGAATCAAAAGAAGAGAGAGCAAGCTAGCCAGTAATCACTTCCTAATGTGCAGTCCACTGTCTGGACTGCTCAGAGATGTTCATGGAGTTATACAGAGAAGAGAAGAGGGAGGAAGGAGACAGAGGTGGCCAGGAGGATAAAGAGGGGAATCAAAAGGAGAGAGACAGATCTAGCTAGTAACCAGTTACCTAAGTGTTCTCCACCATCTGGAACACACAAAGAGATTCACAGATTTGGATAGAGAAGAGAAGGGGGAGGGAGGAGATAGAGGTGACCTCATGGAGAAAAAGGAGAGTCCAAAGGGGGAGAGAGCAGTCAAGCCAGTAATCTCACTCCCAAGTAAAAATGGGTACTGAAGATTGGGTTCTTAAAGGTACAAAATTGATAACAAACACCAAAAAGCAAAGTTTAAAAATCTAGAGAAGAGGTTGGATTTTCAAAAGTACAATATTAGAGAAAAAAGTCACAAAAATTATAAAATATATATATATGAAGTTTACTTTAAAAAATAGGGTCTCTCTTTTTTTTTGGCAAGGTAATAGTAGGTTATAAAAATAAAAATTAAAGCAATAATAGAGGACTTAAAATTAGAAAATAAAAAAATTAAAGAATCATAGTAAAAATATATTTAGGACTTTGTCTGGTGTTGTTGCGGGCAGTGTGGGGTCTGTATTTTTGGATAGTTCCTTGAACCGGTTTATATTTCTCAAGATCTATAGGCCCCTTCCTATGTAGTCGGTACTAACTACAGGGTGTTTTTGTTTGTTTGTCTGCTTGTTTGTTTTAACTACAGGATTTTAATCTATTGCATCTGTCACTTTCAAGGAGGTTCCCTCTGTTTTAGCTTCTTCTGTTTGCTGGTCTCTTCAGTGTCTAATTTCCACCCTGACACAAGAGGGCGGTGGTGGACCCTTTTTTAGGCTCACTTGTTCAGTCTTGCTGTGGGGAGAGAGGGACGCTTCAAACAAATAACACTGGCGTGTGCTCGCAGTGTCTCAGCCACACGGGGTTTGCCCCCACTCACGGCTTTGGCTTAAGCTCTAGGTTGCTCTGCCGGGAACTGTCTAAGGCCAGCCCTGGGCTGCATGCACCTCCCAGGTCTAAGCTGCTCAGGTTCAGGTACTGGGGTACTCCTCAGAGGCGCAGACTCGGTTGGGCCTGCGTTTTGTGCCCTTCCCAAGTCCGAGCAGCTCAGGTGACTGGGTGTTTGGCAAGCACAGTTGCTGCGACTTATTGCCTCCCCCGTCCCTGCCACTTGGTTTTCTGGGTGTACATCCGGTGCACCTTCTCAGGTGGATGTTGACCGTCCAGAATCCCAAGAAGTCTTGGTTAGCAATGAAGCGTGCTTGCACTTTAGTAGATAATGCCTCTCTGGGGCCGCAATTGCCCCCTTCTGGCTCTGGCTGCCTGTCACCAGAGGGGGATGGTCTGCAGCCAGCTAGCTCTGTTCAGTTCTTTGTTCTGTGAGCGGGTCTAGCGGTATCTTAGGTTAGGGCTTTTTGCGTGGTAGCTATCCCACAGTCTGGTTTGCTAGCCCAAGTTAGTTCACTCTGATTACCCTCTGGGCATTCAGGCCTGATCCTTACTCTAAGCAATGCAGCCCACGCCTCCCTGCCCAGCCCCCGCTTGCTAGTGGCGGGTGCAGGCGTCTGCGCTGTTTCTGTGCTGGGGAAGTTACCGTTGGGCCTGTAATCTGTGGGTTTTAATTATTTATTTATTTTTTCTCCCAGTTATATTGCCCTCTGTGGTTCCAAGGGTCGCCACAGGGCTTGGCAGTGAGAGTGTTTCCTGGTGTTTGGAAACATCTCTCTTTTTTAAGACTCCCTTCCCGGGATGGAGCTCAATCCCTACCTCTTTTGTTTCTCTTCTTATCTTTTATATTTTTTCCTATCTCCTTACGAAGACAATGGGCTGCTCTTCTGGGTCCCTGATGTCCTCTTCCGGCATTCAGAAGTTGTGTTGTGGAATCTACTCAGCGTTCAAATGTTCTTTTGATGAATTTATGGGGAAGAAAGTGGTCTCCCCATCCTATTCCTCCACCATCTAAGGACCGCCCCCACTCTACATATTTTTCTACCCAAAATTCCTGGTGGGAACAGCCTGAGTCCTGAACCCATCTGATTTAGTCTAGGGTTTGCAGAGCACTCTTGAGAGCCTTAGGAGCCTGGAATCTGAGAATCTAAGCTGGAGTCACTCAGCAGAATGCACGAGGCCTCTCCAAGGAAATAAGCTGCTGCAGCCAAATGTCAGGCCTCTGGAAGCCTTGGAAACAATGGTTATCCATGATCTGAGTCTTTCCTGAGAAGAGGAAATCAGGTGCTTAATCAATGCTACCTACTATTCCCAACCCCCAGTCTTTTTCCTAAGGATAGACCAGATTTTCCTGGCCATGCCAAAGTTCAGTAGAGATTCCCTGGACATTGAGGAAAAGGTAAGGTGATAATAGAGGTGAAAGATGTTTTTGTGTTCCCAATATTTTATTATGAAAACTCTCAAACATATAGAAAACTGGAAAGAATTTTGCAGTGAACGCTCAGATATCTCCCATCTCAGTTCTCCCACTGGGGTTTTACTTTTCTTGCTATATCACATACCTATTCATCTATCCACCAGTTTAGTCATCCATTAATACATCTTGTTTTTTTAAAGGTGCTGCTTTTTTACTTCATTAGTCCTTTATGATTTACAGCAACCTGATTTTATTTCATCTCTAATACATTTCTGGAAGAAGATGTTACAGGTGGGACATTTCTAGCTTATAGATAAGTGAAGTGATTCTCAGGGAAATTCAGAAATTCATCCAAAGTCACTATTCTCATTTCCTTGTGGAATGGAAGCCTATAAAGTCTTTTGTACTGATTATTGTAGCTACATTCATGAGAGAAAATGTCAGGTGAGTGAATGAATAACTTTGTTAAGCAATGGACCTAGAGGGAGGACGGCCAAAATATCATCTCATTTCTCAACATCTAACATTTACTATCAACATGTGTTTTTAGAATGAATGAATGACTGCATGCATGAATAAACAAACAAATGAATGAATGCTGGCTAGAGGACCCCAGCTACTTCTCCAAGTCCCTCTTTTGTCTCTGCAGGGCAAGGAGCCTCTGAAAAGGACTCAGCCTCAACAGTGGTGAAAGGCATTGTAGGGGGTTCAGTGATTCTCTCCCTGAACATTTCAGTGGATGCAGAAACTGAGCACATCACCTGGAGTGGTCCCAAAGAAGCTTTGGCTTTAGCATTCCCAAATGGAGAGATGTATTTGTTAGACAAAAGCTACCAAGGGCGAATAAACATCCCAGAAAACAACTATTTGTCTATTAACAATCTGACTCTGAAAGATGCTGGTTCATACAAAGCCCGGATAAACCAAAAGGGATCTGAATACATCGATGAGAGATTCATCTTATATATCTATGGTGAGTTCTAAAGAGCATGTGTGAGCTTTGACCTTTTATTTTTAAAAGCAGTCATTTTTCCTCTCCAGGAATTTATCTAAGATGAAGAGAACAATGATATTGGCCATTTTCACCCAATTCCATAAATACAGATGTCAAGAGTGAAAAACAACCAAAATATGGTTAAGAGCCATTTAGAGTCTCTCTCTGTTAATATACTTTATCCATCTTGTTAGAGTTGCCATAACAAAATATCACAGACTGGGTCATTTAAACAACTGGAATTTGTTTTCTCACAGTTCTGGAGGGTTGACACCCGAGATCAAGGTGTCAGCAAGCTTGATTTCTTCTGAGCCTCACTGCTTGGCTTGCAGATGGCCAGCACTTTGGCGTGTCCTCACGTGGCGGTCCTTCTGTCTGCACTGTCTTAGTCTCCTTTCTTTACAAGGACACCAGTCATACTGGATTAAGGCCCACATTACAACCCCACTTTAAGTTAATTATCTCTTTAAAGGCTCTGTCTCCAAATACAGCCACATTCTGAGGCACTAGGGATTATGACTTCAACATAAGAATTTTTATTCAGTCCACTGAATAAAAATAAAAATAGCACTGTGGTCTCTGGTCCCCCAGAACTCTTGTCCTTGTCACAAAATACATTCACCTCAGCTCAACAGCCCCCAAAGTCTTAACTCATTCCATCATAAAATTCAAAATCATATCTAGATATCATCTAAATCATATGTATGTGAGATGTGAGGCAAAATTCCTCTCCAGTTATGGACCTGTGAAACCAGACAAGTTACCTGCTTTTGTGTTGGCACAGGGACACGATAGACATTTACGTTCCAAAAGGGAGAACTTGGAAAGAAGAAAGGGGTCACAGGTCCCAAGCAAGTCTAACCCTATTAAGGCAAATTCCATTAGATTTTAAAAAAATTTTTATTGGGGGTATAGTTGATTTACAATATAGTGTTAGTTTCAGATGTACAGCATAGTAAATCTGTTATACATGTATGTATGTCCACTCTTTCTTAGATTCTTTTCCCATATAGGCCATTACAAAATATTGAGTATACCCAGGGAACTATACAGTAGTTTTCTGTGCTATACAGTAGGTCCCTATTAGTTAATCTGTTTTATATGTAGTACTGTGTATATATCAATACCAATCTCCTAGTTTATCTTTCTCCTTCTCTGGTAACCAGTTTATTTTTTACACCTGTAACTCTATTTCTGTTTTACAGATAAGTTTATTTTTAAGATTCCATGTATAAGCAGTATCATATGATGTCTTTCTCTGTTTGACTTACTTCACTCAGTTCAACAATCTCTAGGCCCATTCATGTTGCTATAAATGGAATCCTTTCTTTCTTTTTTTTTATGACTGAGTACTACATCTTTTTAAGGTTCAAGAACCACCCCCACCAACACGCCCTGGGCCTACATCCTTTAGGCTCATGATGCCAGTGGCAGACCCATTAACCTCTGAACTTCCCATGGGGTCATTCTTCCCTTTTCCTGAAGGATAAGGGATGATCTCAGCTAGATATCTCTACTGGCTCATTCTTGAAAATCCCCCAAATCTGATCGCCTTCCTTCATTTAGTGCCATCTGTGTCTGTTTAGTCCAAGCTGGCAGAATTTCTACTTAGACAGTTGACTGGATCCATGAATCACACCATTGTCTATCCATACTCTCAGTGTTTTCTCCAGACACAAATTCTCTCTCTCTTTTTTTTTTTTTTTTTGCTATATAGATAGGCTGAGACTTTTCCAAATCTTCACATTCTGGTTTCTTCTTGCTTAACAATTCCTTCCTCAATTTATCTTTCCTTTCTGACATTTTACTACTAGCAAAAGGAGAAAACAGGGTTCTCGGGTAGTTTAGTTGGTAAAGAATCCACCTGCAATGCAGGAGACCTGGGTTTAATCCCTGGGTTGGGAACATCCCCTGGAGGAGGGCATGGCAACCCACTCCAGTACTCTTGCCTGAAGAATTCCACAAACAGAGGAGTCTGGCAGCCTATGGTCCACGGGGTCGCAAAGAATCGGGCTTAACTGAGCAACTAAGCACAGCACAAAAAAAGACAAGTAGTGCCCTCAGCACTTTGCTTGCAGATCTCTTTAACTGAACAGTAAGTTCATCACTTAAACGTTCAAAAGTAGAACACAATTTGTCTAAGTTCTTTGCTGCTTTATAGTAAGTATCATTTTTCCTCCAATAACATGTTTTTCATTTTCAACTAACACCTTACCAGGAACACCGTTAATGTTTATATTTCTACCAATGTTATGTTGATGATAATATGTTTATCTCTGAGATAATAGAGGCTTTCTCTACAGCTGTCTTCTTTCCTTTTAAGCTCTTACCAGAATCACCTTTAACATCCCTATTTTTATGAACAGTCTCTTGAAGACAATCTAGGCTTTTTCTCACATGCATCTTAAAACTCTTCCAGCTTCTATCCATTAACCAGTTCCAAATTCACTTCAACATTTGTGGGAATTTGCCACAGTAGCACCCCAGGTCTGGTGCAAAAGTCTGTATTGGTTTGCTAGGGCTGTCATAACAAAACAGCACAGACTGAGTGACTTAAACAAGAAAGATTTGTTTTTTTCACAAGTCAGAAGGCTAGTTAAGATGTCAGCAGGTTTCGTTTCTTCTGAGGCTTCTTCCTTGGCTTGCATACAGCCACCTTCTTTCCCTGTGTCCTCAGATTGTTGTCTCTGTCTGTGTTGTCTTTATCTCAGTCTCCTTTTGTGTTTTTTTTTTTAAGTTATTTATTTATTTTAATTGGAGGCTAATAACTTTGCAATATTGTAGTGGTTTTTGCCAAACATCGACATGAATCAGCCACAGGCCCACATGTGTTCCCCATCCAGAACCCTCCTCCCACCTCCCTCCCCATCCCATCCCTTTGGGTCATCCCAGTGCACCGGCCCTGAGCACCCTGTCTCATCCATCGAACCTGGACCAGCAGTCCACTTCATATATGATAATATACATATTTCAATGCTACCCTTTCAAATCATCCCACCCTTGCCTTCTCCCACAGAGTCCAAAAAACTGTTCTTTACATCTGTGTCTCTTTTGCTGTCTTGCTTATAGGGTCATCGTTACCATCTTTCTAAATTCCATATATATGTGTTAGTATACTGTATTGGTGTTTTTCTTTCTGACTTACTTCACTCTGTATAATAGGCTCCAGTTTCATCCACCTCATTAGAACTGATTCAAATGCATTCTTTTTAATAGCTGAGTAATATTCCATTGTGTATATGTACCACAGCTTTCTTATCCATTAGTCTGCTGATGGACATCTAGGTTGCTTCCATGTCCTAGTTATTGTAAACAGTGCTGCAATGAACATTGGAGTACACAGGTCTCTTCAATTCTGGTTTCCTCGGTGTGTATGCCCAGCAGTGGGATTGCTGGGTCATATGGCAGTTTTATTTCCAGTTTTTTTAAGGAATCTCCACACTGTTCTCCATAGTGACTATACTAGTTTGCATTTCCACCAACAGTGTAAGAGGGTTCCTTTTTCTCCACATCCTCTCCAGCGTTTATTGTTTTGTAGATTTTATGATAGCAGCCATTCTGACTGACGTGAAATGGTACCTCATTGTGGTTTAGATTTGCATTTCTCTGACAATGAGTGATGTTGAGCATCTTTTCATGTGTTTATTGGCCATCTGTATGTCTTCTTTGGAGAAATGTCTGTTTAGGTCTTTGGCCCATTTTTTGATTGGGTCATTTATTTTTCTGGAGTTGAACTGCAAGAGTTGCTTGTATATTTTTGAGATTAATTGTCAGTTACTTTGTTTGCTATTATTTTCTCCCATTCTGAAGGCTGTCTTTAAACCTTGCTTATAGTTTCCTTCATTGTGCAAAAGCTTTTAAGTTTAATTAGGTCTGATTTGTTTATTTTTGCTTTTATTTCCAACACACTGGGAGGTGGGTCATAGAGGATCCTGCTGTGATTTATGTCAGAGAATGTTTTCTCTATGTTTTCCTCTAAGAATTTTATAGTTTCTGGTCTTACATTTAGATCTTTAATCCATTTTGAGTTTATTTTTGTGTATGGTGTTAGAAAGTGTTCTAGTTTCATTCTTTCACAAGTGGTTGACCAGTTTTCACAGCACCACTTGTTAAAGAGTTTGCCTTTTCCCCATTGTATATTCTTGCCTCCTTTGTCAAAGATAAGGTGTCCATGTTGCTGCTGCTGCTGCTGCTGCTAAGTCACTTCAGTCGTGTCCGACTCTGTACAATCCCATAGATGGCAGTCCATGAGGCTCACCCATCCCTGGGATTCCCCAGACAAGAACACTGGAGTGGGTTGCCATTTCCTTCTCCAATGCATGAAAGTGAAAAGTGAAAGGGAAGTCGCTCAGTTGTGTCCGACTCTTAGCGACCCCATGGACTGTGGCCCACCAGGCTCCTCCGTCCATGCGATTTTCCAGGCAAGAGTGCTGGAGTGGGGTGCCATTGCCTTCTCCAAGGTGTCCATAGGTGTGTGCATTTATCTCTGGGCTTTCTATTTTGTTCCATTGATCCATATTTCTGTCTTTGTGCCAGTACCAAACTGTCTTGATGACTGTGGCTTTGTAGTAGAGCCTGAAGTCATGCAGGTTGATTCCTCCAGTTCCATTCTTCTTTCTCAAGATTGCTTTAGCTATTTGAGGTTTTTTGTATTTCCATACAAATTGTGAAATTATTTGTTCTAGTTCTCTGAAAAATACCACTGGTAGCTTGATAGGAACTGCACTAAATCTATATATTGCTTTGGGTAGTATACTCATTTTCACTATATTGATTCTTCCAATCCATGAACATGGTATATTTCTCCATTTGTTTGTGTCCTCTTTGATTTCTTTCATCAGTGTTTTAGTTTTCTATATATAGGTCTTTTGTTTGTTTAAGTAGATATATTCCTAAGTATTCTGTTCTTTTCATTGCAATGGTGAATGGAATTGTTTCCTTAATTTCTCTTTCTGTTTTCTCATTGATGCTACTGCTGCTGCTAAGTCGCTTCAGTCGTGTCCGACTCTGTGCGACCCCATAGACGGCAGCCCACCAGGCTCCCCCGTCCCTGGGATTCTCCAGGCAAGAACACTGGAGTGGGTTGCCATTTCCTTCTCCAATGCATGAAAGTGAAAAGTGAAAGTGAAGTCACTGAGTCATGTCCAACTCTCAGCGACCCCATGGACTGCAGCTAACCAGGCTCCTCCGTCCATGGGAGTCTCCAGGCAAGAGTAGTGGAGTGGGGTGCCAAAATTGCTAGTGTATAGGAATGCAAGGGATTTCTGTGTGTTAATTTTATATCCTGCAACATTTTTTTTTTAGGACATCTGTCATGTTGGACTAGGGATCATCCTAATGACCTGATTTTAAATTAATTACCTTTGTTTCCAAATACAGTCCTATATTCAATTACACTCCTAGGTACTGGGAGTTAAGACTTCAACATATGCATGGTGGGGGGGGGACAAAATTAAGCCTATGGCTTAATTTTTCGATCATATCATTTGACCTTCTTTACTGATTTGTAGGGAGTTCTGTGTACATTAAGGAAATGGAGTTCTATGCAGTTAAGAGAAACAGAAATAACCAACTTAATATATACTAATATACAACAATTTCCAAAATATATTATTAAAAAATTTAAAAGCTTCAGGACTATATGTATAATATGCTATCATACATGTGTCTATAACAAGAATATCTCTGAAAAGATCAACAAGAAATTCACAACACTAATTCCCTCAAGGAACAATAATTCCTAAGGAGAAAAATTAGGTGGCTAGGGGCAAAAGAGCTTGTTTCTTTGTGTGTGTATGTATACCTTTTGTATCTTTGCAATTTCAATTTTATATATTGCCTATTCCAAAAAAAAGAAAGTGAACTTACACACACGCACACACACACCACTGTGAACAGAGGAGATGGAACAAAAGGGAAGGAGAGGACCAGGAAGAAAGTCTGAAAGCAAAATGGATTCCAAATTTAGACCAAAAGGCAAGGGCAACTCAAATTATAGAGGCAGAGCTTCCAACTCCCTAGAGTCTGTGGCTAGCTTAATTCATTCATTTATTAATATTTACCAAAGATTCGTGAGTGCCTTTCATGGGTCAGGCAGATGCTGGATGTTCAGGTATGGATACTGGCTCTGTCTTTAAGGAATTCACAGACTGGTGGGGGAGAGAGAGTATTCAGACTATTGTCACGTTGAGTCACAGTGATAACACCTGTAGAGGGTACTAGGTAAGCACAGAGGAAAGGCACTCAACCTTTGTGGGAAACTAAGTAAAAAAGAAAGAAAAACTTCCCACAGGAACAGACAATGCTGGCCTCTCCCTTCCGCCCTCTGCTCTTCTACCATCCCCTTCTTTTTTCCTTAGCCCTTTCCTACTGGGGAAGCAGTCAGAGTATTTTCATTGCCATTGTCCTTGCAGAACAGCTGCAGGAGCCCCAAGTCACCATACAGTCTGTGAACGTGTCTGAGAATGCCTCCTGTACCATCACCCTGGTATGCTCTGCGGAGGGGGCAGGGGGAGATATTCAGTACAAATGGACTTCGAGGGATCCTCATGCTTCTGAATCCTGGGGGCACCCTACTCTCACCATCTCCTGGTTGCCCTGTGACACAGACCTACCATACACCTGCACTGCCAAGAACCCGGTCAGCCAGAGCAGCTCCCACCCTGTCCATGTCTCACAGTTCTGTACAGGTAACTGGCTCCACTAAGGCCCAGAAATAGTCTAAGCAGCTATAGAGTCTAAACCCCAGGATTATGGCAGGACATAGATGAAGTAGCGAGGTAAGAGAATAGACTTGCAGATTCCTTTTTCTCTACCCTCAAGAGGCTAAGAGAGACTGACAGGGGACTTAGGCACTCCCAGGGCACTGTGAAACCCCAAGAGTCTGCAGAGAGAGGGAAAGAAAGTATGGATGCAGAAATCTAGATTGCTCTTTGCTGGGGTAGGGGTGTCTCCTAGGGTATCCTCAAAAGGGCAGAGAGGCAGGAGAGGCCTGGGTATGCACTAGGCAGAGCCAGGTGCTTGCTTGTGCATGACAAGTGGCCATGTGAAAGCAGCAGGTATGCCTCATCAGAAAAGTGGGTTAGGGATCCTGGGCAGGAGGGACTCTAGGACTTCAGTCCCTTCAGGCAGGCTGAGGGTCAAAGGGTCAGGACCAGTGGCTGAAATTGCAATATCTCATCTCTGACTACAGATCTAGGAGCCCCTCGAGGAGGACCAATGGGGGAGATGGTGCTGGGGGTCCTGGGGGAGCCAATCACCCTGTCGCTGGCACTCCTGGACAGTCAGCACATAGACAATGTTGTCTGGATGTTTAACACATCTATTATCAGCCAAGAGTGGGGAGAAGAAGCAACAACCAATCAGCTCATTGAGTTCAAGGATCCGGATCAGAACACAGTGTGGGTCTCGAGCCAAGACTACTCTCTAAAGATTGTCCGGCTGAAGATGGAGCACACTGGCCTCTACCACGCCTACGTGTGCTCAAATGCCAGAGTTGCCAGTGTGAAGCACATCAATCTGCGCATTTACCGTGAGTTTCCGAGTGGAGCACCCATCATTAGATTCCTTTCCTGAAAGATTTCTCTCTTTGCTTCCTATCCCACCTCCCTCCTCCTACAAAATGCCTCAGACCACTAGGACGACTACTCAGTTCACCCCAGTCAGTTTACAGGAGGACAATACAACCAGCAGATGGGCAAAATCTCCCTGCTCAGAGCCCCCTTCTTCTAGGTTTCCAGTTAAGCCTCAACCAAGCAACTTTTGGTACTTGCCCTGTCCTCCTGCATTGATTATTGGGTAGGACCAGGAACTCTCCAACATGTATTTTTATAGAACATTGCAATTTTGTATAAAGGCAAAGCTGGCTGGGATAAAATCATAGAAGACGGTGGACAAAATCTTTAATATCCTGTGAGCTTCAAGAGCTTGGAAGGGTACTCACCCTCCCTAAGTGTGAGGTACAGAACTCACAGTCTCCCTCCTCCACCTTGAGCTTCACTGGAGCTTGGATGGACACTTTGTATAATTTATACTTGCCAGCTCCTTCACCTGTGCCATTCAGACATGGTCGACCTATTTCCTGCCTGGGAGTGTTGGTGTCTCAGTACTTGGGAAAGGAGTCACAATCCATGATCCTGTTAAAATATGTAAGTCAGCTAGTTCACATCTATTGTTGCCTACTGTGACTCAAATATCAAAGAACCAGGAAGAAAACCAAGTAAAAGGAACAAGAAACTGGGAACAAAGGGTGCCAGCCATATGTTGCTTTTAAAATTGCTAGTATTTATTAAGTACTTACTCTGCGACAATGCTCTGCTCTTCTTTCTTGTGTAAGTAAACAAATTAGATGATGGGACCTCAGAATGTAAGCCTTGGAGGGTCTCAGGGCAGGTGAAAGCATTGTGCTTATCTGCTGTTCTTCACGATATACCATATAGAATGATGCAGTATGTTTTTTCACCTTTCATTAACTCCTCTATTTCACATATCTGAGCATCACGTGGCAAGCTGAGATTTCATAGCAACCAAAGGAAAGGCCAGGTGAGCCTTCCCAGCCCTAAGGCAGTGTCAACACACAGCTTCATGAATATATTTTGAATGGTCCCTGCCTAGTGGGCGGGCCTGACTCCACATCTGGTCTGCCTTTCTCCTCACACAGAGAGGGTGAAGAAGCCAAAAGTCACGAGGAGCCTCGGGCTCACAAAGGACGGCATCTGCAAAGTCAGCCTGACATGCTCAGTGGAGGACAGTGGACACAATGTAACATACGGATGGACCCCTCTGCCTAAAGGAGCTGTCATTTCCCAAGGGGGAGCTCATCTCAGCATCTCCTGGAGAAGTGGAGAAAAACACCCCAACTTCACCTGCACAGCCAGCAACCCTGTCAGCAACAGCTCCCAGCAGTTTCTTTCTAGGGACCTCTGTCCAGGTTGCTCCCCACCTCTGTTCAGCCAGACCTCAGAGCCTTGGGTCCTTGGACCCAAGAGTTTTCCTTCCGAGTGGTTCTTTATGAAGTGCAGCAAGCAGAGTGAGAGTCTTTAGAGCAGCACATGCCAATAGAAATATAGCAGAAGTCACGTAGGTAATTTAAATTTTTAAGTCATATGGAAAAGGCAAAAGCAAAGGTAAAATTAATTTTAATCATATATTTTTTTTACCCAACATATCCAAAATATCATCCTTCAACATGTAATCAATATGAAGAATTAATTCATGACATAATTTGCGTTTCAGTTTGTATGAAGCCTTTGAAATCTAGGATGTACTTTTACCCTTACGGCACATCTCAATGAAGATGCTAAATTCTCATGGGAAGTACTTGATCTGTATTCAAATTTAATAAAATTTGCCATTGAAAAAATATATTTATATCCAACTTGTTCCAAATAACAGTTTTTCAATTAAGAATTGAGTAACTATTTTTAAACTTAAATTTTAATTAATTGAAATTAAATAGTTTAATTCCTCAATCATACTAACCAAGATTACACAGCAAAAGCAGAATTGAGATTCAACATTCTGTGCTCTGCTTTTCCCTAGGGAGAAGTAGGGGGCGGTGGGGGAAAGGAAGGTCACCCAGGGTGTGAAAATGCTGAGTCAGGCTGTGACTGGCAAATGGTTTAGAGCCCTGATCAATAGTAATCTGGACCTAGAACTACCTACCTAGAACTCTCCTTATGCCGTTTTTAGAGAAGGGCAGTGGTGTGATGGATAAGGGTGTTTTAGAGTCTGGCAGCCCGCATTCAAGTCCCAGCTCTGGTTCTCTGTGATGCTGGGCAAAATAAACCTCTCCATCAGGGGTGGCGCCTGCCTTACTGCTATAATTTCTTGCTTAGAGGATGACTACTCAATACACAGCTGTAGAATGAATGAATGAAAAGGAATATTTTCTGCAATAGTGTGGGATTTTAAGAGGCAGGTAGGATGCCCATTCTGTTCTGTCCACAGTTTGCCCTAACTCTCTTGTTATTACTTATACTAATATCTCCCGTTTCCTCTTCACAGGACCTGAGAGAAGCACAGAGTTTTGGACTGGGCTCTCCCTGGTGGTTCTTTTCATCCTTCTAGGCTTTGGGATCTCTGGCTGGTGCTTTTGGAAGCAACAAAGACGATGTGAGTTTCTGAGATCAGGGACATCTGCCGGCACTAGGCCATTCCCTTGGAACCTTTGGAGATGTCCTTGTCCTCTTATAATCCCCTCCTACCCCTTCTCTCTCAAGACCTCATTTCTTCTGAGTGATCAGAGAGGGGTGTCAGTGGGGACTCTTTAGTTGCAAATAATTGAAACCCAACTCAAACTAGCTTAGACAAAAAAGGGTGAGGAGAAGCGTAAGGGGAGTGAGTTGTTATCTGAGGGCTCATATGGTCAATCTTTGGGGAAGGAAGGGAGGAGCTGGCCTAGAGGCAAACATCACCAGAGACAAAAGTCACTAGAGCACTCCATCTTTCATCCCTATCTTTCCCTTTGAGCCAGCCTAGCTCTCTTTCTTCAGCCACCTGAAGGGCAGGGTGGATAGAATGTACCAAAACTAAGCAGCTAGCAGCTCCAGACGCACATGGACTAGTAGTTCAGACACCAGGAGGGGAGAAAGATGTTTCCCCAGCAACTGCAGTTTGCAGAACCTTAGAAACCTGATTGGCTCCACTTAAGTCATGTGACTATTGCTTGGACTAATCACTGTGGGCAATAGGATGAACTTTTGTGATGGGCAGCTCTTTCTGGAATATTGAAGGGAGATGGAGTAGTTTCCAGGAAGAACAGATTGGTTAGAACACAGGGTCCCTGGAAGAATTACTGTGAGTCATCAAACCAAACTAATAAGTGGCTACCACAGAAGGATTATAGCTCTCCCTTCCAGAGAGACGGCAGGAGGCTGCAGAGCATTCTCAGCTGAAAATGACCCTAGACGCTGGCCATCCCTTCCTGTGGGCTTGTACTCACATCGGGGTTCACCCTCCTCCCAAAAGCCTTGTCCCTGTCTACATCTTCAGAAATCTCTCTCCCTCTCCTCTGACTCTCACAAAATCAGAGACTCTTTCCTCTCACAGCCCTATTGACACTTCTCTAACTTGGTTTCCCAGGTTCAGCCCCAGCTTTCAGTTCCAGTCAAGCTGAGACCTCAGTTGACACACCAGGTAATGTGTCACCAATGACTCAGGCTATGGGGTCCCAGGCCACACAGAAGCTCCAGAGCATGGCTACTCAGAGTGTGATCTGCACGTGTGACCAGCAACCCAAGTACCCCCAGGAGCTTGTTAGAAATGCAAATCTTAGGCACCACCCTGTAATACTGAACATGAATCTATATTTTAACAAGATCTGTGGGTGAATCACAAGACTGTTAAAGTTTAAGAAGCAATTTGTTAAAGGAAGTTGATTTGGGGAACAAAAGACACAAGAAGGCTGGACTCCTGAAAGATGTTAACCAGAGATAGGAAAAGTAGTCTGTCCTCTGGGATCTCTAGGATTCCTCAGGCATTGACTGTCATTACTGCAGTGTGCCCCATGATGAGGATGAAGCTATTGGCTCCACTCCAAGAATGGAGATAGAAAGACCAGATGCAATAGTAAATCTGTGACAGAAGCAAAATTAACACTCCACTGAAATTAAAATTCATAAGACTTTCTAGTTACCTATTACCCAAGAGTATTCCTGAAGCAGTGGTTTTCGGATTTTTGACAAAGCTAAGGAATGCTTTCTTCAAACAAAATATTATGCAACACCCCAAAAGTACAATGCATGTAAAAGTGGAGCCGTTCTGCTGAGCTTTGGGATGGAGAACTGAGATGCCTGCACCCTACTCTCCCACTCCAGAATCTCAGTGTTCTAAATTGCCACCTTGAACTCTGGAGCTCTGGAGTTCTAAGGAATCCCCAAACCCTGACCAATCAGTCAAACCCTTCTTTTAAAAAAATCCTGTGTCATCTCTCATGGAGGGGATGCCCCAAGGAGGTAGAATAGGAAGAGGGCCTGTTGGGGGGAGCCAGGGGCTCAGTGTCTAACATTGTAGCCTTTTCTGATAGGAAAGTGTACCAAGAAAAAAGGGGCAAGAAATGGAAATAAACCTGGACTTTGGAGATTCCCCCCAGCTTCCTCCTTAGAGCTGGCAGGACAGACCCTGGTCTCCGCTAGCCTGAAGTCCCCTTCCTTGGCATCCTGGGCACAAGAGGAAGAGTGCCCACTGGGGATGCCACTGTCATCGTGGCCCTCCTGCCTCCCCCAGCACCTCTCCCCAGTGCCCAAGTCCTGCTTCTTTCATTTCTCCACTATCTCTTCAGCTTCCTTTTCTCTAAAGACTGCCACTGCCTGAGTTCATGCTGTCACCAATTTTTTGTTTTATTGAATAGGTTCTTTTTTTTTTTCATTGAAAAGTCAAATATTCACATGGTATAAATTAAAAATAATCCCCTCCTTCCAAATCCCAATGCCCAGGTATTTCCCTGAAAAGACCTCCATTGTTAAGATATGTGTATGTTTACATCCTTTGAGAGCATTTTCATGCATGTACAAGCTATACATTTTTCCTTTGATCACATATGCGAGAGTAATCTATTACATTTTTCTGAGTCTGCTTTTTTAACTTAATTGTAGATTAAGACTGGCTCTCATTTATTCCATTCTACAGATATACCTTAACAAGTCTTTATTAACAGACATTCCCATTCCTTGTAACTTCTTCTCTAAAATACTATAATAGTTTTCTAACTAGCCATTCGCTCTCCAGATTTTCTCCTTTTTAGCCCTTCTGATCCCACTTTGCAAAGCCCAATTATGACCATTCTATAAACATCAATGGCTCCTTGTGGTCTTTGTCTGTTACTCAAAAGGCAAGATAACCTAGTGGTCATGTGTGTAAATTCTTTCATATTTATTTATGTATTAATTTTTGGCTGTGTTAGGCCTTAGTTGCAGAGGCTGGATCTTCGTTGTGGCACACAGGCTTCTCTCTAGCTGTGGCACAGGCTCCAGAGCATGTGAGCTCTGTGGTTTATGGTATGCAGGCTCTCTGGTTGAGGAGCATGGGCTCAGGAGTTGCGGTGCACAGGCTTATTTGCCCTGCGGCCTGTGGGATCTTAGTTTCCCGACCAAGGATCCAACCTGCAACCCCTGGTTGGAAGACAGATTCTTAACCACTGGACCACCAGAGAATTCCCAGGTGTATAAGATCTGAGGTCAGATAATGCTGTGTTTCAATCTTAGCTCTCCTCCTTTTTAGTGATCTTCGGCATTTCAGTCTCTAAACCTTAATTTCCTTACTTTGCAAAATGAGGGCACTTAGCATTGCTGAGGACTGCAGGGGACAACAGGGGGTCCACAGTATGCACTCAATAGGAGATAACTCTGTGTGTCAGAGCAGAGAGGCTCAGACATATCCAACTCTTTGTGACCCCATGGACACAGAAGCCTACCAGGCTTCCTCTGTCCATGGGATTCTCCAGGCAAGAATACTGGACTGGCTTGCCATTTCCTTCTCCAGGGGATCTTCCTGACCCAGGGATCGAACCTGCATGTCTTGTATCTTCTGCATTGGCAGACACATTCTTTACCACCAGCACTACCTGGCTTCCCAGGTAGATAAGTACTATTATCACTCAAGATTGGGCCAGTCTACTTTTTTCCTATATAAAAGTCATAGGGGGCAGTATTGAGTATCAGGTAAGACCATCAGGGACCAGACTACCTGCATTCAAATCCTGGTTCTCCCACTTAAACTTGGGCAAATATTCAACCTTAATGTGCTCCGTTTCTTAACCTGTGAAACATAAATAAGGATAGTTATTATCTATGCTTAATGGGGTTTTATGCAGGTTGAATGAATTTATTCATGACAAGCATTGTTTTTAGAATAGTGCCTGACACCACAGTTGGCACCTAAAAAAGTGTAAGCCATTATTATTCCACATGTAGATCAAATGGGTTGATATGTCCTAAAGGCAGTAGAGGTCCACGCAGTTGTTTAAAGCAGCCACCCATCCTGATTGTCCTATGCCCAAACCAGGTGGTTGCTAAATATTTCAAATATCTTCCTTTCCCAAAAAAGAGGGTGCCTCAAGTTTCATACCTGCCTTTAATCACGCTGTTCTCTCCACCAAGAATCCACTTTCACTCATCAAAGTCCCAGTGTGAAGGCCCACCTTGATTCCGTCCTTTCATAAGCTCTTCTCTGCTTCTGAACTGGAGACTATGTCCTCTCAATCATGCACTCTCCTCCTAGTTTTCCTGTGACATTGTCAGAGCTGGCCTGACATAATTTGATTTATGTATGTATCTGACTCCCAGCTAGACAGTGTACGCCTTCAACACCAGGTCTAATTCACCTTTATGTTTCCCCAGAACACCTAGTTTACTTTATTCAACAAGGCCAATTTTGCTCACTGAGAGATGCTAAGCCCATCACATGTCACACTTGATGAATGTTTATCAAATGAATAAATAAGTGAGTGCCTGAAAGAGAGGAGGAAGAGGGAGGGGAAGGGGAATGGAGCCCCATGAGGGAAGACAGAAAAACACCTTCCTTCTCCCCCAGCTCTCTAGGCTTCATCTGGGGTAGGAGTCAGAGCAGCCTGAATCCTTACACAAAGCAAGAGATGGGGGATGCTGGTACATCCTTTACCAACCCTGAACAATGTGTTCCAGAGCCCACTGCCGGCCACACACCATACTCCATGCCTCCCCAAGGGCATGAGAAGCTGGACACTCTCCTTGAGAATGCCAGGCATGCCTCTGACAGCAGCTCTGACAGCGATGGGACGACTGAGGAGGATGAGGAGAGGACAGGGATGCACCAGCCCATCAATGGAAGAGGCCGGGCATGTGACTCGGTCACTCGGGAGGACGCCGGACTCGACTCGGACTCTGCGGGCCAAACAGAGTATGATCTCGTCACTCCAGATAACATGGCACCAGCGCTTGTCGCTGAAGGGGAAACAGTGTACGCACAGGTGTTCCGTAATTTGCAGGTGAGCTCTTTTGATCAGTACACCTTCCCTCGCCCTTCCCTTCGAGGACCATCCAATATCCTGGAAGGCTAATCCCTCCAAAGTGGGGGACAGGCACAGTGGTGCAGGGGTAGAGAATTGCGATTCTATCCATGTTTACCAACCTCAGGGACCCTCAAAGCAAAGGAGCCCATCCCTCAGCTCCCAATCTTCTGCCATAAATAAGGGAGGTGCTGGGAAAACAGAGGTGCTGTCTCCACTGCACTAAGGCAGTGCCACCCTCTGTGTGAAATCAGAACCTGGTGACGTGTTCCTTCACCTCAAGGACTGAGGGCGAACCTCTGGAAAACTCTTTCTGGGTGATTATGGACAGTCTGGTGTTGATCTGTTACAGGAAAAGACTCCAGTTCCTCAGAAGAAAGAGGATTCAGCCACACTCTACTGCTCTATACAGAAACCTCAGACGGTGAGAACAATTTCCTCTGTATCCTGAAGTCCATAAAGCGAGATCCAGACCATTTTAACTGAAAGCAGAGGAACTTAAGCTCCACCCACTTTGCACCCCCTGACACACCCCTTGGTCCACAGAAACAATTATTCCTGATTTACATCTGTGCAGCCAAAAGCTGAACATTTCTAATTAATTTAATAATATCTTATATTGCTTGGTCTTAACACTGACGAAAATGAGAGTCTGTAAACACAAACACTATATGGTTCATATATGTTTCTAAATCTCTCTCTCATCCATCAAAATGGAAACTTTCCAAAACAATTGGAATATAACCAACAGTATAATGTCAAGATTTTTTGGAAAATGTGCTATTAACTACAGCACATTGGTCTCATTATAGTGTTAAAAGATCCCTTAAGCATAAAAATGGAGAAGGAAATGGCAACCCACTCCAGCATTCTTGTCTGGAGGATCCCATGGACAGAGGGGCCTGGTGGGCTACTGTCCTTGGGGTCGCACAGAGTCAGACACGGCTGAGTGACTGAGCACTAAGCATAGACATTCCCATTAGTCATAAGTTTATATGAACTTTCATAGTTTATAAAGCATTGACAAACAGTCTCCTCTGACCCTTTTAATACCTCTATAAGTGTGCTATTGTGCAAATTTTATAGCCAGGGAAGCTGAGATTGAGGAAACTAAGTTTGCCTAAGTACACAGAGCTAGTGGTTAGGAAACCAGAGTTTTTAATTAATCCTGAAAACTCTTAAGTGATTAACTTTGATCTGAATCTGGCTGTCTGCTCCACTTTCATTTTCCTGAAAATATTGGGTCCATTCATACTTTCACTTTAAAGTCTCGCCCAGAATTCCCTCCCTGTAAAATGTTCAAATAAGATTTTTTTTTTTAGCTCTCAAAGTTTTTCAGTTATGCTCCTTCTCCATAGTTGATGAATCAAACAGTAGATATTTATTGAATACCTTTTGTTTGCCCAGAACTGGGCTGAGTGCTCTGGGTATTCAGATATCTTTAAGGCACTAGCCTTGACTTTTAAGACTTGTTATATTATCTATCTTTAATGTAGGAGAGTTGGAGTGATTTAGTAACTTGGATGGGGAGAAAAAATACTCTACATGACTTTCAATGGAAGAGGCCGGGCATGTGACTCGGTCACTCGGGAGGACGCCGGACTCGACTCGGACTCTGCGGGCCAAACAGAGTATGATCTCGTCACTCCAGATAACATGGCACCAGCGCTTGTCGCTGAAGGGGAAACAGTGTACGCACAGGTGTTCCGTAATTTGCAGGTGAGCTCTTTTGATCAGTACACCTTCCCTCGCCCTTCCCTTCGAGGACCATCCAATATCCTGGAAGGCTAATCCCTCCAAAGTGGGGGACAGGCACAGTGGTGCAGGGGTAGAGAATTGCGATTCTATCCATGTTTACCAACCTCAGGGACCCTCAAAGCAAAGGAGCCCATCCCTCAGCTCCCAATCTTCTGCCATAAATAAGGGAGGTGCTGGGAAAACAGAGGTGCTGTCTCCACTGCACTAAGGCAGTGCCACCCTCTGTGTGAAATCAGAACCTGGTGACGTGTTCCTTCACCTCAAGGACTGAGGGCGAACCTCTGGAAAACTCTTTCTGGGTGATTATGGACAGTCTGGTGTTGATCTGTTACAGGAAAAGACTCCAGTTCCTCAGAAGAAAGAGGATTCAGCCACACTCTACTGCTCTATACAGAAACCTCAGACGGTGAGAACAATTTCCTCTGTATCCTGANAGGACTGAGGGCGAACCTCTGGAAAACTCTTTCTGGGTGATTATGGACAGTCTGGTGTTGATCTGTTACAGGAAAAGACTCCAGTTCCTCAGAAGAAAGAGGATTCAGCCACACTCTACTGCTCTATACAGAAACCTCAGACGGTGAGAACAATTTCCTCTGTATCCTGAGGTCCATAAAGCGAGATCCAGACCATTTTAACTGAAAGCAGAGGAACTTAAGCTCCACCCACTTGGCACCCCCTGACACACTCCTTGGTCCATAGAAACAATTATTCCTGATTTACATCTGTGCAGCCAAAAGCTGAACATTTCTAATTTAATAATTTCTTATATTGCTTGGTCTTAACACTGACGAAAATGAGAGTCTGTAAACACAAACACTATATGGTCCATATATGTTTCTAAATCCATCAAAACGGAAACTTTCCAAAACAATTGGAATATAACCAACAGAATAATGTCAAGATTTTTTGGAAAATGTGCTATTAATTACAGCACATTGGTCTCATTATAGTGTTAAAAGATCCCTTAAGCATAGAAATGGAGAAGGAAATGGCAACCCACTCCAGCATTCTTGTCTGGAGGATCCCATGGACAGAGGGGCCTGGTGGGCTACTGTCCTTGGGGTCGCACAGAGTCAGACACGACTGAGTGACTGAGCACTAAGCATAGAAATTCCCATTAATCATAAGTTTATATGAACTTTCATAGTGTATAAAACATTAACAAACATGGTCTCATCTGACCCTTTTAATACCTCTGTAAGTGTGCTATTGTGCAAATTTTATAGCCAGGGAAGCTGAGATTGAGGAAACTAAGTTTGCCTAAGTACACAGAGCTAGTGGTTAGGAAACCAGAGTTTTTAATTAAACCTGAAAACTCTTAAATGATTAACTTTGATCTGAATCTGGCTGTCTGCTCCACTTTCATTTTCCTGAAAATATTGGGCCCATTCATACTTTTGCTTTAAAGTCTCGCCCAGAATTCCCTCCCTGTAAAATGTTCAAATAAGATTTTTTTTTTTTTTTAGCTCTCAAAGTTTTTCAGTTATGCTTCTTCTCCATAGTTGATGAATCAAACAGTAGATATTTTTTGAATACCTTTTGTTTGCCCAGAACTGGGCTGAGTGCTCTGGGGATTCAGATATCTTTAAGGCACTAGCCTTGACTTTTAAGACTTGTTATATTATCTATCTTTAATGTAGGAGAGTTGGAGTGATTTAGTAACTTGGATGGGGAGAAAAAATACTCTACATGACTACATATTATATATGCAGTTTCCAAGGGTTTTTCATACATTGGAAATGGTAGACGGCACTACACAG
Organism: Cephalophus harveyi; assembly: GCA_006410635.1. Lineage (NCBI taxonomy): Eukaryota > Metazoa > Chordata > Mammalia > Artiodactyla > Bovidae > Cephalophus > Cephalophus harveyi. Next base: position 63,242 of record SJYT01013214.1, on the reverse strand, counting down.
AGGTAGACAGGAACGACTTCATGGAAAAAATAATTTGGACTAGACCTTAAAAGACTGATAGAATTTGCTTGGCAAACACTCGTACTACTATATAGTTTGATTCAACCATCTTCTGCCTCATATCCTGATTTCTAGAGCATGGCCTAATCCTTAACCAGCTAAGGACTTTATCTTTGGCCTTGAAGCCAAATCTGTATTATTCACCATTCCCAAAGCTGCTTGGGCCTGGCCCTTTGTGTTTGGGTCAATACTAGTCAATCTTAAAGTCATGAACATCAGTCCCTGCTCCGAGTTTCAGACAGGTCATGAGACTCCCTTTGTCTGGTCAGTCCTGAATGACTCCTACACCACTCTAGGAACTTCAGGTCCCTAAAAGCACCCTCACCCACAATATAAGTGAAAAATCAATGCATTTCCTGAGCCAACCTCCAGATCAAATTTATTCTTTGCCTTCAGAATTTTAAGGAATCCTAGTTCTGGGTTTCCTAAAGCCACTATTTCCCACTTGATCAGGAAATCCTCAAGCCTTCTTTAGTTCTTATTTTCTAACACTTGTATCTGCATGATATCTCAAAGAAGGTTGTGCTAGTCCCAAGCTATTGCTGGTACCTGACCTCCTGTCTGGGCTTCCCAGGTGGCTCAGTGATAAAGAATTCACCTACAATGCAGGAGACTCAGGTATGATCCCTTGATTGGGAGGATTCTCTGGAGGAGGAAATGGCAACCCACTCCAATATTCTTGCCTGGAAAATCCCATGAACAGAGGAGCCAGGGGGGCTACAGCCCATGGGGTGGCAAAAGAATGGACACGACTTACTAACTAAAGAACAACAGACCTTCCCTCTGCCTCAGCTTATGTTTCATCTGCTCTTTGGAGCCTTTCCTTAACACTCACAAACAAGGGATTCCCAGAACTCTTGGAACATGAAGGTCTAACGGTTTGAACTATTACTATGGAACTCAATCTCTAAAACTTGAATTATCTTTATGTAAATGTTTCTCTCGCTAGGGTAAAGATTGTGATCCTAAACTGTAGCTTCTTGAGAGCAAGCCCTTTTATTGTCATTTATGAACCCCCTCAACTTGTTGCACAAAACTGTCCTAAATTCCCTTCCAGAGAGCCTGGCACATGGCGCTTACCATTAGGAGATTTTCTATAAATGCTTATCACCAGCTTGAATGATTGCTCCATCCCTAGGCCAATCCATATGACCTTACTTCTATAGGAAGGACCAATCTAGCTTGGCCTTACCTTCCTCTCTCCTCCCAGCACAAGGCTGAGAAAATTGGTACCTTCCAGGCTTTATTAACCATATCCTTGTGTGTCTTTTGGCTCACAGGTTGTGCCACCACCGCAACAGAATGACCTTAAGCCTCCTGAAATACCTACCTATGAAAATGTCCCCTGAAAAGAAAAGCAGCTACCTCCCTCAGTGAGGTTGGAGAGGCTGCTAGACCTAATAAGGCCCAGGCCCCTGCAGACAGAAGAACTTCAGAATTTCCTTCATTGTCTCAGATATGCCTGGATTTGGACCTCCTCTTTTTCTCACACCTCGTGAATTCCTAAATCCATTAACAGGTCAGACAGCCTCTGGGCTCCATTTGTTTCCTTCTATGCTCATACTGTACAACCTCTCAGCTCAGATGCATGCCTCAAAATTCTGCCAAGGCTTGTCATGTCATCGAAGGGGACCAGGATCTTCACGTGGTCCTATAAACAGCTGCTAAAATAAGTCCAACAGGTAGTCTCACTTATGAACACAAAGATCTAGGTGAAATCATGACCACTGTAGTATTTTTCAAATAAAAGACTAGAAATAACCTAGGTGTCCATTTAGTAGGAATCTGATTAAACACACGAAAGTGTACCCATGCAATGGCAAAGCCTGCCACTTTTTTAAAGAAGGAAAGTAGAGATTAATATGTGCTACTATAGAAGGAGCTCTAAGATACGTCATTTGATGGACAGAACAAAGTTCTGGACAATGTGTATCATATGTCACCAGTTGAATAAAAAAAAAAAGATAGCTGTATGTTTACATAAAGAAAAATTCTGAAAGGAAATACAAAAAAATTATCAGTGGCTGCCTCTGGGAGGAAGCTGGGTTGGTTTGGGGATTTTTTTTACTGCATATATTTTGTACAGCTGGATTTTTTAAACCATTTGTGTGTATTACTCTTCTTAACCAGTTTTCTTGGGCTTCCTTTGTGGCTCAACTGGTAAAGAATCTACCTGCAAAGCAGCAGACCTGGGTTCAATCCCTGGGTTGGGGAGATTCCCTGGAGAAGGAAAAGGCTAGCCACTCTGGTATTCTGGTCTGGAGAAGTCCATGGGATCACAAAGAGTTGGAAACGACTGAGTGACTTTCACTTTCACATTACTCTTTTCATATAATTTAAAGCACTTGAAAGTGATGGAATTCCAGTTGAGCTATTTCAAATCCTAAAAGATGAGCTGTGAAAGTGCTACACTCAATATGTCAGCAAATTTGGAAAACTCAGCAGTGGCCACAGGACTGGAAATAGTCAGTTTTCTTTCCAATCACAAAGAAAGGCAATGCCAAAGAATGCTCAAACTACCACACAATTGCACTCATCTCACATGCTAGTAAAGTAATGCTCAAAATCCTCCAAGCCAGGCTTCAGCAATATATAAAGAATTCACCTACAATGCAGGAGACTCAGGTATGATCCCTTGATTGGGAGGATTCTCTGGAGGAGGAAATGGCAATCCACTCCAATATTCTTGCCTGGAAAATCCCAAGAACAGAGGAGCCAGGGGGCTACAGCCCATGGGGTGGCAAAAGAATGGACACGACTTAGTAACTAAAGAACAACAGACCTTCCCTCTGCCTCAGCTTATGTCTCATTTGCTCTTTTGAGCCTTTCCTTAACACTCACAAACAAGGGATTCCCAGAATCCTTGGAACATGAAGGTCTAATGGTTTGAACTATTACTATGAAACTCAATCTCTAAAACTTGAATTATCTTTATGTAAATGTTTCTCTCACTAGGGTGAAAATTGTGATCCTAAACTGTAGTTTCTTGAGAGCAAGCCCTTTTATTGTCATTTATGAACCCCCTCAACTTGTTGCACAAAACTGTCCTAAATCTCCCTTCCAGAGAGCCTGGCACATGGTGCTTACCATTAGGAGATTTTCCATAAATGCTTATCACCAGCTTGAATGACTGCTCCATCCCTAGGCCAATCCATATGACCTTACTTCTATAGGATGGACCAATCTAGCTTGGCCTTACCTTCCTCTCTCCTCCCAGCACAAAGCTGAGAAAATTGGTACCTTCCAGGCTTTATTAACCATATCCTTGTGTGTCTTTTGGCTCACAGGTTGTTCCACCACTNATCCCTAGGCCAATCCATATGACCTTACTTCTATAGGATGGACCAATCTAGCTTGGCCTTACCTTCCTCTCTCCTCCCAGCACAAAGCTGAGAAAATTGGTACCTTCCAGGCTTTATTAACCATATCCTTGTGTGTCTTTTGGCTCACAGGTTGTTCCACCACTGCAACAGAATGACCTTAAGCCTCCTGAAATACCTACCTATGAAAATGTCCCCTGAAAAGAAAAGCAGCTACCTCCCTCAGTGAGATTGGAGAGGCTGCTAGACCTAATAAGACCCAGGCCCCTGCAGACAGAAGAACTTCAGAATTTCCTTCATTGTCTCAGATATGCCTGGATTTGGACCTCCCTCCACTTTTTCTCACACCTCGTGACTTCCCAAATCCATTAACAGGTCAGACAGCCTCTGGGCTCCATTTGTCTCCTTCTATGCTCATGCTGTACAAACTCTCAGCTCAGATGCATGCCTCAAAATTCTGCCAAGGTTTGTCATGTCATCGAAGGGGACCAGGATCTTCACGTGGTCCTATAAACAGCTGCTAAAATAAATCCAACAGGTAGTCTCACTTATGAACACAAAGATCTAGGTGAAATCATGACCACTGTAGTATTTTTCAAATAAAAGATTAGAAATAACCTAAGTGTCCATTTAGTAGGAATCTGATTAAACACATGAAAGTGTACCCATGCAATGGCAAAGCCTGCCACTTTTTTAAAGAAAGAAAGTAGAGACTAATATGTGCTACTCATTGGAAAAGACTCTGATGCTGGGAGGGATTGGGGGCAGGAGGAGAAGGGGACGACCGAGGATGAGATGGCTGGATGGCATCACTGACTCGATGGATGTGAGTCTGAGTGAACTCCGAGAGATGGTGATGAACAGGGAGGCCTGGCGTGCTGCGATTCATGGGGTCGCAAAGAGTCGGACACGACTGAGCGACTGAACTGAACTGAACTGAACTGAATAGAAGGAGCTCTAAGATACGTCATTTGATGGACAGAACAAAGCTCTGGACAATGTGTATCATATGTCACCAGTTGAATAAAAAAAAAAAAAAGATAGCTGTATGTTTACATAAAGAAAAATTCTGAAAGGAAATACAAAAAAAAATTATCAGTGGCTGCCTCTGGGAGGAAGCTGGGTTGGTTTGGGAATTTTTTTTACTGCATATATTTTGTACAGCTGGATTTTTTAAACCATTTGTGTGTATTACTCTTCTTAACCAGTATTCTTGGGCTTCCTTTGTGGCTCAGCTGGTAAAGAATCTACCTGCAAAGCAGGAGACCTGGGTTCGATCCCTGGGTTGGGGAGATTCCCTAGAGAAGGAAAAGGCTAGCCACTCTGGTATTCTGGTCTGGAGAAGTCCATGGGGTCGCAAAGAGTTGGACATGACTGAGCGACTTTCACTTTCACATTACTCTTTTCATATAATTTAAAGCACTTAAAAGTGATGGAATTCTAGTTGAGCTATTTCAAATCCTAAAAGATGAGCTGTGAAAGTGCTACACTCAATATGTCAGCAAATTTGGAAAACTCAGCAGTGGCCACAGGACTGGAAATAGTCAGTTTTCTTTCCAATCCCAAAGAAAGGCAATGCCAAAGAATGCTCAAACTACCACACAATTGCACTCATCTCACATGCTAGTAAAGTAATGCTCAAAATCCTCCAAGCCAGGCTTCAGCAATATGTGAACTGTGAACTTCCAGATGTTCAAGCTGGCTTTAGAAAAGGCAGAGGAAACAGAGATCAAATTACCAACATCTGCTGGATTATTGAAAAAGCAAGAGAGTTCCAGAAAAACATCTATTTCTGCTTTATTGACTATGCCAAAGCCTTTGACTGTGTGGATCACAATAAACTATGGAAAATTCTGAAAGAGATGGGGATACCAGACCACCTGACCTGCCTCTTGAGAAACCTGTATACAGGTCAGGAAGCAACAGTTAGAACCGGACATGGAACAACAGACTGGTTCCAAATAGGAAAAGGAGTACATCAAGGCTGTATATTGTCACCCTGCTTATTTAACTTCTGTGCAGAGTACATCATGAGAAATGCTGGGCTGGAGGAAGCACAAGCTGGAATCAAGATTACTGGGAGAAATATCAGTAACCTCAGATACGCAGATGACACCATCCTTATGGCAGAAAGTGAAGAAGAACTAAAAAGTCTCTTGATGAAAGGGAAAGAGGAGAGTGAAAAAGTTGGCTTAAAGCTCAACAGAAAACGAAGATCATGGCATCCAGTCCCATCACTTCATGAGAAATAGATGGGGAAACAGTGGAAACAGTGGATGACTTTATTCTTCTGGGCTCCAAAATCACTGCAGATGGTGACTGCAGCCATGAAATTAAAAGACGCTTGTTCCTTGGAAGGAAAGTTATGACCAACCTAGACAGCATATTAAAAAGCAGAGACATTACTTTGCCAACAAAGGTCCATCTAGTCAAGGCTATGGTTTTTCCAGTGGTCATATACGAATCTGAGAGTTTGGACTATAAAGAAAGCTGAGCACAGAAGAATTGATGCTTTTGGACTGTGGTGTTGGAGAAGACTCTTAAGAGTCCCTTGGACTGCGAGGAGATCCAACCAGTCCATTCTGAAGGAGATCAGCCCTGGGATTTCTTTGGAAGGAATGATGCTAAAGCTGAAACTCCAGTACTTTGGCCACCTGATGTGGAGAGCTGACTCATTGGAAAAGACCCAGATGCTGGGAAAGACTGAGGGCAGGAGAAGGGGACAACAGAGGATGAGTGGTTGGATGGCATCACTGACACAATGGACATGGGTTTGGGTGGACTCTGGGAGTTGGTGACGGACAGGGAGGCTTGGTGTGCTGTGGTTCATGGGGTTGCAAAGAGTCAGACACGACTGAGCGACTGAACTGAACTGAAGAGCTTAAAATGTCCCTTCTGTATAAGATTCCCATATTTACCCCAAAGGAATTTTCCTCCCTTTTGTCCTGTCCAGTTGCATAAGAGCCATATCTCTCTTCTGCCCCAAACAGTCGCCTCCATCTTGTCTCCCTGCCTATAAGTTACACCACTCTTGACTTACATTCATGATACTCTTGTGTGCACTTGTGTTACATATGCTTTGCGGCCCATTTGTGTTTTTTAATACTGTGCTTCTGCTGTCATCTGCCCTAGCACATGGTCTGTGGAATCAGAATGTCCTCTGTGGCCTGCAGTGGGTACTCTCTGGGAGCCAGGCAGTGCTTCATAACAGCAGGAGCTTAATTACTGCTTTTTCATTGGCTGGCCATTGCATAGTTTTTTTTTTTTTTTTTTTTTGACTGCTGCCGAGAGCCAGCACAGGAGATCCCATCCATGACAAGGTCATGCGGAAGAGCCTGACAGGGCAAGGCAGATCAGGTCTCAAGGGGTCCCCTGGATCTGCTCGAGCACCTACCCCGAAACCAAAATTTGTCTGTTTACTGTCTGCTATACTATACTTTTCTGACATTAACGGGGGGCTATCCCCGACCACCTTTCTTTGGAAAATTAACTTAGAGCTCCAGTTAATAGTCTCCTGCATATAAAAGGAGTGTCTCAGCTCAATCTGAGGATGAGATGGTTGGATGGCATCACTGACACAATGGACATGGGTTTGGGTGGACTCTGGGAGTTGGTGATGGACAGGAAGGCCTGGTGTGCTGTGGTTCATGGGGTTGCAAAGAGTCAGACACGACTGAGCGACTGAACTGAACTGAAGAGCTTAAAATGCCCCTTCTGTATAAGATTCCCATATTTACCCCAAAGGAATTTTCCTCCCTTTTGTCATGTCCAGATGCATAAGAGCCATATCTCTCTTCTGCCCCAAACAGTCGCCTCCATCTTGTCTCCCTGCCTATAAGTTACACCACTCTTGACTTACATTCATGATACTCTTGTGTGCACTTGTGTTACATATGCTTTGCGGCCCATTTGTGTTTTTTAATACTGTGCTTCTGCTGTCATCTGCCCTAGCACATGGTCTGTGGAATCAGAATGTCCTCTGTGGCCTGCAGTGGGTACTCCCTGGGAGCCAGGCAGTGCTTCATAACAGCAGGAGCTTAATTACTGCTTTTTCATTGGCTGGCCATTGCATAGATTTTTTTTTTTTTGACTGCTGCCGAGAGCCAGCACAGGAGATCCCACCCATGACAAGGTCATGCGGAAGAGCCTGACAGGGCAAGGCAGATCAGGTCTCAAGGGGTCCCCTAGATCTGCTAGAGCATCTACCCCAAAACCAAAATTTGTCTGTTTACTGCCTGCTATACTATACTTTTCTGACATTAACGAGGGGCTATCCCTGACCACCTTTCTTTGGAAAATTAACTTAGAGCTCCAGTTAATAGTCTCCTGCATATAAAAGGAGTGTCTCAGCTCAATCCCCTCTGATGGCTCTCTAACTTGCCTGACAGGTTTACCCCGACTTTTACAACTACTCCTTGAGAGGCACGGGAAGCTTAAAACATCTTAAAGATATAGAGCCTTTTAAAGAGCTAAGAATTATATTGGTGAAGGGTTTCATTGTTGAGTTAATGATTGCCGCCAGGCCTCCATATCTTTTATCTTTTAGGCACTTGGGAGGATATTAATGTAATTGGGATGTATTCTTGCCTGGAGAATCCCATGGACGGAGGAGCCTGGTAGGCTACATACATACAGTCCATGGGGTCGCAAAGAGTCGGACATGACTGAGCGACTTCACCTTTCACCTTTCACCTTGGGATGTAGAAAAAGGAATATAGTAGTTTTGATGTTAGCAATACTAGACTTTTGAGTTAATGAATTTTCTCTTTGTTATAAATCACTGTACTCCTCTTTCTTTGTTATAAATCATTGTATCCTTGCTATGTAAGAATGTAACTTTATTTAGTGCTTTCTGAGAGTGGCACCAGACTTTGGAAAGAACAACACTTTTAGGGCAAATAAGTTTTCTGGTTGACGGACCCTTATCAGAAAAGAGTCATAAAATGCTAATAGGCCTCCTGGACGGAAGATGATGTAAATCACCTAAGACCTGTGTATACAGATAGGTATGCAGAAAGAAAGTCTGGTCTCGATAAGAGTCAGAGCTGCTGACCCTGCATGACTCTGTTTCTTACATTTATCTCTATGTACAACCCAAAGTATAAAAGCTTCCCTGAAAAATAGTGTCGGACCAGTTCCACAAACCCGTGTCAATTCTTTCTTTCTTTCTTTTTGTCTTTCTTTCTTTCTGTCTGTCTTTCTTTCTTTTCTTTCTTTCTTTCTCTCTCTCTCTTCCTCTCCCCCCACCCTTACTTTCTTTTTCAGGCTGATCCCTTGGAGCACAAGGGCCCTCCATGTTCACTTATCTGCCTGGGCTTCTAAGACCTGAACGGGAAGGCGCTCTGCGTCTTCACTCCCTCGGGAGACTGGGAGGGTGCCTGCGGCCTACGTGAATGGTGCAAGTCCCTTGTCTTGGGGCTTTATTGGGTTTCTGTGTAAACAAAGGAATATCAGCCTCTTTCTCTCCTCTATTTTCTTAACTATAACATTCTTTTCTTATCTTTCTATATCTCTAAATAAATCTCAGTCGCCAACACTGTCATGCTTCGGATACCCTGGATCCAACCGGGGCTGGACCACGATAGGCTGCGTTGAGTCTTAGTTGTGGCATGTGGGATCTTTTGTTGTGGTGCACGAGCTTCATTTCCAGCAGCATGTGGGATCTTAGTTCCTGGACCAGGGATATGAATTCAGGTATTCTGCATTGCAAGATTCTTAACCACTGGACAGTCAGGTAAGTCCTGGATTCCAGTATTTTAAATGGAAATTTTGACTATACTTCACTTTTGCTTTCTGCATGCATTTTGCAACTGCATTCCCTGACTATGAGTTGACTCCATTATAGAAGACCATGGCCATGTGGCCCCTTTCATAAAATAAAGTACAAAAACCTGGCAACTCAAAGGTCTGTAAAGCCTCTGATGACCATTGCTAAGTAAATGCTGGTGTCAAGTGCCTCAGACATCAAACATACTGAAAAGTGTCCCAGGTTCATTTTCAATTTGAATAATTCAGTAAGTTTCCATTTGTTTCAATAAGTTGAAATAAGTTTCCATTTAAATAATTCAACCTCCTCAAACATGAAGCTTTCTTGCTTCCAACTCAAAACCCATGTCAGCCCAGCACCATACACAGAAAAGAACACAAATCCAACTCCATAAAGCACTGAGGAGTAATTACTGATGTTTTCATTCTGTTTTTTTTTTAATGAGGCTACAGAAGAGGTGGAGGGTGCACAGTCACAAACACATTCAGATTTCCTACCACTCTCTGTAGCTATCGTTCATCTTTAAGGTTCTGTAGTCACTCCAAACTCCTTCCCTTTCTGCTCAGACTTTTCCCTCTTCCTCCTCAGTCACCCATCCTGCCCCCAGTCTTCTTTCTTCCATGCATCTCATGACATTTGTAGATCAGTGATAACTAATGTAGATCAATGAAGCTTTTCTTGTTTTTCTTTTTCAGTTTTTGTTTTGTTTTGGTTTGGTTTTTTTGCAAAAATCCTGCTTCCACACTGGGCACAATAAAGGGGAAGAAGAGGGAAGGAGGATTTTTCTCTCCCTCAGGCACAAGCTGGGCTCCTCCATTGCTGGTTGTTGTTTAGTTGCTCAGTCGTGTCTTTTTGCAACCCCATGGACTGTAGCCCACCAGGCTCCTCTGTCCATGGGTTTCCCAGGCAAGAATATTGGAGTGGGTTGCCATTTCCTTCTCCAATAATTATCTTTTTAAGACATTATCACAGAGTTCAACAAAGACATGCAAGATGATAATGATAATCATTATTACACTCCAGAATAGAGCATCCCAGAAGTCCCTGGACCCATAGGATCTCTTCTGCTCCTTAAATAAATCCACCCAATTCAAGATCTATGCAACTCAGGACATGTATAAGGCCAGCAGTAGGCAATGGTTAGTATCTCTGCTGTTCGTCTGAATTGCTGTGACCCCTATAATTTGCTACTCCTTCTTCTCATGAAACTCCTGACTCAGCTGCTCAGCTGCCCACAATTGCCTTGGATCCTCTCCGCATCCTTTTGCATATATCCTCCAATTTGTACACCAACACTTTCTCCCAGATGTGGTCTATGGGCTAGTCTCCAGGAAGAAGCTAGCTTGACCAATCACACACCCACAGCGGAGAAGGATCTGAGGGGCATGAGCAAGTGGCTATCCCCAAGACTAAGTGGCCCCTGGAATCTGGGGACTCCTGGGGATCTGCTGTTCCAGTGTGAACAGGGCTAGGAGACAACTGACAGCCCACCAGGAGTCCAGACTCCTCTCCAGCAGGAGTTAAACAGCGTGTGCTTATTGATTGCCTACAAGTGCCCTTTGGCTGGGAGAGGAAAAGTACAGAGTAGGGAAGAGACCCTTTTACATGTTCTTTCCTAAATTTCAGAAAAGAAATTTAGACTGCCTTTAAGTAATAGCACAGTTCTATATTAAATTCACACCTTAAGCACAGAGTGGGGCAACTGAAGAATCAGGCTCCATGCAATGTTACCTTTTGGGGTCTCTGACCAGGCCCTCTTCCAGTTCCCCCTTTCCTGGGCTCAGCCAGACTTTCAGCCTGCTCCCCACAGTCTTGGGGAAGGGTCTGACTTGAAGGCTCAGGGGAGCCCAGCAAGGTGCCTGGTTCCTAAGGGCTCAGCTGCCTGAGCCCTCCCTCCAGTGTTTGCCATGGGGAGCATCAGGACTGAGAACTTAAATGATACTATTTCTAATAGTGAGGAATATGTAAAGGAGCCAAAATAGATGTCTGATAATGTGTTTTTGTAAATCAAGCATCATTCCGTAGGCAAAGCTGCTTCCACTGCCCGATTGTTAGGACGGCATGGACTCTGGGTGATTTTCCCACTCAGCAATGGGCTTGATTTGCATCATCTACTCTTGCTCCTGCCACATCCCTTTGTGACCAGATGGCTAGAGGTAAAGTTTAACATGTAGTGGGGAAGTTTTTCCTCTGTATTTGAGTATAGCCCAGGCCTGGTCTCTTTGGAGAACTTGCCAGTGGCTTAGGGCTGTTCAGTATACCTTCACAGAGAGACCTCTTTCTTCTCCTCTGAGACCCTGCTATCTTTCCTTCCTTTTTGGAAGATGGGTCTGGGCCAGGGAAGGGTCTAGAAATATGGTCATCATTGATTAGGGAGGAGTGAAGATGAATCACCAGGGGAAAACCAGGGAAACAGAATCTTAATGTGATAGTAACACCACCTCACATTTACACAGCACTTGAAGATGGCCAGCACTGGGACATGCTGTGTCGTCTTTTGGAAACTACCCAACATCTCTATCTGTTCTTGTCTGGTCTGCGAGTTGAGATATTATTTAACAGCCTTGCTCTTAAAGCAGCTTTTAGAAATCATTTTCAAATAAATAAAGTTATATTTTAAAAAATACAAGTAATGTAAAAAAACAAAGAAATCATTTTCAAAACAAATATAGACCATGCACAAACTCTTATATCATCTCCAGACTAGGAACCACTCTGCAGAGAATCATGTGGCATCATCCATTGTGCTAATTCCCAAAGCAGAAGTTGGGCTGTAAGAGGGGTGAGAACAGCCGTGGCAACTAGGAATATATCCAGAAGTTCTCCAGCTCCCTACGACTCAGTCGAGCAGGGTTCTCAGCTTTGGAAGTTCTTTTTCCAACCTGCAGAAGAAAAGAACTTCAGAGTCTCCCATTAAGAGATCCTTGTAGCAGCCTTGTGGGCTATGGATTATTACCCCATTCATCATTCATAACAAAAGGAAGCTCAGCCAGGTAAGGGAAATAACTCAAGGTCAGCAACTGGTAAGAAGTAAGAGGCTTGAATCCAGTTCTTCTGGCTCCAATCCTAGTGCTTTGTAATGACACCATGCTTCTTCATGACCCACTTTGCCTTGGCCCACACATTGTCCTCTACAAACCTTGACTGTCCAGCTGGCTTTAATGTGGGGCCTCAGCTCAAGTGCCAAAAATTCCAGCAGGCACCCATCCCCACTCTCCCTTGTGACCCATGGCAGCATCTTTATCAGGCCACAGGTGGAAGCTCAGGTGTTATATGATGCTGATGAGTGGGTGCTCTCCATGCCTTAAATTCTCTGGGTATAAATAGGAAGTATAATTATACTACCTCGTAGCATTCTGTGAAGATTAGATGAGATAGTGTACATGAAGCCACTGGCAGGCTACCACTCATATATATACACAATAAACCTCCAATAAACATTGAGTGCCTACTTTCCATTCCCTAAAAGGCTTGATGAGAATCAATCCAGCCACCAGGCCCAATGGTCACCATTGTGCAGTGTCCATCCCAGCAGCAGCTGAATATTATATGCGTCCTGGAGTGATGCTCGATTACTTGCTCACTTGGGGATATCATTAAGTTTCATTTATCCTCCCGTCTCGGCTCCCCACTTCCCAACACACACATATCCATGGAAGAGAGAGAGGTCCAAGGTGTGTCCCACAGCCGGGAAACCAGTTTGGGGACATCCCTGGTTTAAAATTCAGTCTTGGGGACTTCCCTGGTGGTCCAGTGGCTAAGACTCTACATTCCCAATGCAGCAGACTGGAGTTCGAATCTTGATCAGGGAACTAGATCCCACATGCCACAACTAAGAGTTCACATGCTGCAACTAAAGATCTCATGCAACAGCGAAGACTGAAGATCCCACATGCCATAAATAAGACCTGGAGCAGCCAAATAAATAAATAAATAGTGGGGAAAGATCTCCCCAAAAGGAGTCAAATCCCCAAAATATGATAAGATCTTGGGTTAGACCATAGCTCTTCTTGAACCTCCGCTTCCCCATTTCTAACATGAAGATTCACATTAGAAGATCCCTGCTGCTGCTGCTAAGTCGCTTCAGTCGTGTCCGACTCTGTGCGACCCCATAGACGGCAGCCCACCAGGCTCCCCCGTCCCTGGGATTCTCCAGGCAAGAACACTGGAGTGGGTTGCCATTTCCTTCTCCAATGTGTGAAAGTGAAAAGTGAAAGGGAAGTCACTCAGTCATGTCTGACCCTCAGCGACCCCATGGACTGCAGCCTTCCAGGCTCCTCCACCCGTGGGATTTTCCAGGCCAGAGTACTGGAGTGGGGTGCCATTGCCTTCTCCGAGAAGATCCCTAAAATCCCTCCAACTCTGAGATGCTATGGATGACTTTTCTCACGTGTGATTTCAGGGCTATGCCGTGAGCACTAAACCCATTCAGAAAGAATTCCAGAATCTTACCTCTTCATAGATAGTTTTACTGAAGGACGGGCTTTGTTTTGTCTTCTTGGATCCAGTCTGAAATTTCAGAGGGGAAAGAGTGCTTAACCTCAAGTTAAGAAATGTCTTACTTTTAACTGATGTGAGAGGTCCCAAAGGAGACTCAGAACCCAGAAAGTCTCTGAACTTTTCTCACCCAGAATTGTCTAGAATTTTATACCCCAGGAGTAAACAATGGTGCTCATGGTTTCCAAAGAAGGCACAATACACACTTGCCTATGATATGATATTTCTGAACCAAAGTCAACCACACTCACATACCCCTGAAATCCACACGTACACATATTCCCAGCACCCACACAGACACACACCCTTCAGACAAATCTAATTCAAATACTGCCTCAAACTGTGTATCTTTTCAACACATAACATACATACACACGGTTCATGTAAAAAATTCTGCCACACACTTAAGTACCAGTCTTAGCACATACTCTGAACATGGAGAAACACTGGAGACATGGGAACTCAGAAGCTTTCTCAGTAGTATACAGAGCTTTCAAAACCTAATACCAAAGCATATGATCACGATGTCTGTGACTGGATGTTCATAAACTACAGTGTATAATTTAAATATGGGCTTCCCTCGGGGCTCAACAGTGAAGAACCCACTTGCCAATGCAGGAGGTGAGGATTTGATCCCTGGATTGGGAAGATCCCCTGGAGAAGGAAATGACAACCCACTCCAGTATTCTTGCCTGATAAGTCCCATGGACAGATGAGCCTGGTGGGCTACAGTTCTTGGGGTCACAAAAGAGTCAGACATGATTTAACAACAAAACAATAACAACATAATTTAAATATAAATATCTCTCATGAAATCTAGGCTTCCCAGGTGCCACTGGTGGTAGACAACCTGCCAATACAGGAGACATTAGAGATGCAGGTTCAATCCCTGGGTCGAGAAGATCCCCTGAAGGAGGGCATGGCAACCCACTCCAGTATTCTTGCCTGGAGAATTCCATGGTCTGAGGACCCTGTAGTCCATAGGGTCGCAGAGTCAGACAGGCCTGAAACAACTTAGTACACATGCATGGTAGAATCCAAGTTGACTTAAAGACTTATTAGAACAGAAGTGAATGAAAAATCTAAAGATCTTCCAAAACCCTCTCCTCCATTTGACACAAACAGGAGCCGTGGCCCATATGAGTGCAACACTCCCAGAGTTTGGCAGATTCCCAACTTCCACATTACAGTGGCAAGGTTTTGGCTTCATACTGTGACTCCAGCCTTGGACTTAACATTCTTCCCACCCCCTTTCTTCCAAGGTAGAAATATGACCAGGGGCATTAAGATGCCCTACTTTATGATCCCAGGCACAATAACAGCCATGAGCTCAGCTTGGAGCAGGTTTCAGGGGGACTGTGATGGGTTACCTCAGTCTAGAGACCACCAGCAGCAGATGACTGGGCAGAACCTTCGTCTGAAAGTCAACACTGTGTCTCTCTTGGCCCAGTCTACTCCTCCAGCTGTAGATTACATGCCCCTGCCTTGAAAACCTCTCCAGGATCTCTCAGCATAGCCTCAGCTGGCCTGATGAAGACTCCTTGATCCTTCTGCACAAAGCACCTCCTCTCTGTCTTTGATGATTTACTGCCTCTCACAGACACTCACAGAGAATCCAACTCTCCTCCTAATCTCAGAGCTGTTCTTTTTCTCCAAACAGAACCAGAAAGGCATTTCTAGTTGATCCATTAACATTTAAACAGTCATTTCACACAAGCTACTCAGATACACACAGTGGAAGACAACTCACTTAGAAGTACACCCATGCAGACACACAACACACCCTCTGCAAACACATACCTACATATGCATGCAGCCCACAGAGAAGACTTACCTTCCCGGGAGTCTGCACCAACGAATACAGTGTATTTGCGCTATCTTGTGACATGGAAGCAGAAGCCTAAAGAGAACAGAAACAAAGCCATTTCAGAAGCAACAGCCAGCACAATCCTAGGGAGGCAGGCATCTATCTCCTCCACTCCTCGCCCTCAGTCTTCCCCAGATGGAAGCTCGAGATGTTAGTGAAAAGAACCCCAGACTATTTGAGAGGTCAGACAACCTGAATGCTAGTCCTGCTTTGCCATTAAAGATAGCTGCTAGTTGCTGAGTAGCTTACTCTGTATGTGCGTCCTCCCCTAACCCTTATAACAAGCCTACAAAATAAGAATGATCATAACCTGCCCCATTCTACAGATGATACTCCAAAAGGGTAAATAACCCAAGTCAGACAGTGCGCTCGCAGTAGAAGCAGGATTTAAACCTCAGACTCTCCAAGATTCTCTCTTCAACACCTCAGTAACTCCCTTTGACATCACGCCTTCCCTCTCTGGACCTGAACCAGGAGTTCACAAAGGCAGGTAACCACCCTCTTTTTGCTCAGAGGAGAAAGCTCATTCTCACCAGCATCTCAGTCTGAGAGGAGCTCTTCCCTTGCATTTATTTAAATTCCTCTTGTTATAATTCAGAGTGGCTGAAGCCAAAAATTGTCCTTACATCTCTCTTTGACACACTCTGACCCAGCAAATCACATCATTTTCAGGGAAACAAAAGAAAGCAACAGCCAGCTTGGGAATTCCAGAATGGCTCTGAGTGGTTGGGTGCCTGCCTCCCTCCTTTCCTCTTTCTTTTCCATTTCTCTCCTTTCTTCCTCTCCTTGGCTTGCCTCTCCTTGTCCTCTTCCCCTTCCCTTTCTTCTCTTCCTTCTTTTCTTGATCTTCCTCGGGAGCTTATCACCATTCCCTAAGAGTTTTCTTTGCCCTGCAGCCTAGCCACAAAGCTAAAGAGTTTGTTGCTTGAAGTCTTAGCGTAAAAAAAATAATAATAATAATAATAATTCATTTTTATCAGAAATTTTCATCACTTGCCACCAGGAGGCAGCATTTCTTTTGAAAAAGATGCCCCAATCTGGGTTATCAATAGTCTCTCTAGCAGTCAATATTAGAGGTTGCTTCTCTAGTATATGAACCAAGTCCTACAATCCCAAAATGTTAAAGATGAAGTAGGTAGAAGTAGAGAGAAGACTCGAAAATCATTTGGCTCAGCTTTGTCACAGCAGAGCTATGTGGCCTTGAGCACATTTAGTTAGACTTTGAGTCTGTTTCCTCATCTACGAAATGAGGTTTCTATTAGACCTATTTCGTAGGTCTATTTTTGTTTTGTGCGATTCAATAAGAAAATGCTATGTTACATGCTTAGTAAATGTTATCATTAAATCATAATTAGATAAAAGAACAACACAGATGCATTCTCTCCTGAAAACAGGTATAGTTAAGGGCGAGAATGAAAAGTACAAAGTCCCCAAGGACAGGGAGCATCAGGAAGAGAAAACAGAAGTTGAGTCCCCTGAGAAGTTTCCTCCTCCCACTGGACCACCCTTGCTACCAAGCATGGAAGAGAAAAGAATGTCTGTGTCCGATTTTCAAGCCCTGTCCAGCTGTCAAGACATTCCAGAACCACACTCATCTATACAACAATGTAACACAACTGAGGCCAAGCTGTCTTCCAGACTCCAGGAGCACCAAGGTCTTACTCTGCCATTCAAGGGTGTGAGTTTCTAGGGTGGCATTAGGAAACCCTAATGGCATGGAATGGATTCTAAAAACCAGAGTGGTACCTGGGGCTGGATCGTGGAGTAGATGGTATTCCCTTCTCCAGGGGCTTTCTGCTCCTGCACAAAAGATAGTAAAGGGATATGGTGACGTGAGCAGACAGCTGTGTCTGTCTGGACTTGAACTGACTGGGGAGAAACAGGACAAGAAAAGGGGCTCCGGGGAGCATGGGAAGGAGGTGGTCCTCACACATCTCAGGAGGGGGACAGGTACTCAGCATGCAGCAGTTAGTGTCAGGAGTGAGAAACCACCCGGATGTGAAAGAATCGCACCCAATGACCCTGCCCAAGGGAGTCTCCTGTAACTTGCTTTACTTTTTGGTAACTTAGAAACTTGCCTTTACTGATGTTCTGATTAAATTTGCAGTGTAATTATTGACCATGGGCTGAGCTTTGGGTGGGGCTCTAATCTGAGCTTTACCTATTAAGAAGGGGCTTCCCTGGTGGCTCAGACAATAAAGAATCTGCCTACAATGCAGGAAACTTGGGTTCGATCCCTGGGTCAGGAAGATCCCCTAGAGAAGAAAATGGCAACCCACTCCAAAGGACATAAATTTGGGGACCCTAATTGTTCCAAATCCCCCTCTCTAGACCCAGCTTTGGTGGCCGGCTTGCCCTTGGCCTCAATCCAGCCCCATGCAGCTGTGGTGCTGAGTGGAGCCCCGGCCAAGGCCCAGGGCGGGGAGCACACTGCCTCCCTGCTCCCCTCTTCAGCCCTGCCCCACAGGAGACTGGGGCTTGTGGCATTTCATGATCCCTGAGTACACACTGCCAGTTCTGGCCCGGGGAGAGCCCATGGAGCCCATTACGGTCCACTAGACAAGGAACAAGCTGAGCTCCCCGGAAGCAGGACGGCACTGAGAGAAGCAGGAAACAGCCATCCTCAGAGGCTAGACTCAGGGCATCTGGCAAGCAACAGAAGTTTATGCTTTTCTCTTCTGCCCAGACCTGACTGAGGTATCTCCAGGAAGGTCAAGCCAGGACCACGTGAAGCTTGAGATATAAGCCTTCGAGCAGAACCCTGGGGCCGCCAGGGACAGGCCGTGGACAGAGGGGGCCACAGAAGGAGGAAGACCTGAGTCAGGAGCAGAGTAACAGACTTCAATCCCCAACAGGTCTCTTTCACGCTCAATAGTTACTTTCCCCTGTGTTCTCCTTTTACCTGATTTAAAGTCGTCTTTATTCTGCTGGGGAGGAAAGGCTATTTTTACTGAGTATTTGGGCATCAGTGACTGTTGGAAGATGCACTTGCTCCCAGGAACCATACCAGCATCCAGTAGTGATGGGAGAGACAGTCTCCTGCAGTTTTTCATGCCCCATTATTCCCAGGAAAGAGGCCAGGGGAGCTGCTCTAATTCCAAATTCCCTAATTCCAAAGCCTAGACCTTTAGGAGGCTGCTTCTCTGTTCTGTGAGGCCTCACAGGGCCTCACCCTGGTCACCAAGAGGAGTCCCACTGCTGTGACTCCCTCCTGAAGGGAAACATCAGGAATGGGAGTATGAAGAGGGCCCTTCCTCCCTACACCCATCACCCTTCCCTCCCGGCATTTCAGCTGGGCACTGCCTTTCTCCAGGGCCTGTCCCCACATCCTGCCCTGCTCAGGGGCAGCGCGGCCCCCTGCGGTTTCCTCCTCTCTGACACCCCTGGATGACAGGCGGAGTTGGCCACAGCTTGCAGATACTGATTGGCCAGAGAGGTTCCCTGAGGAACTAACCTTTGCCCCAACCTGGTTACTCTTTAGCACCTCAGCCAGACTCAGGCATCTTCTTCCAAAAGTACCTTGAGCATAGGTCACGGAGCCAGCTATGAAACTGCTGTGCTTTGTCTAGTCAGGCTGGCATCCTTCCCAGCCTGGGCAATGATTAAAGGACCCACAAAAATAAACTCGGATTTGCAAGGACCTATCGTGAGTCTGAGTGAACTCTGGGAGTTGGTGATGGACAGGGAGGCCTGGCGTGCTGCAATTCATGGGGTCGCAAAGAGTCGGACATGACTGAGCGACTGAACTGAACTGAATTGAAGAATTTGTGGTCAGACACAAAATGCAAGCAGGTTGGACTCTTCCTGGAGCTTATCTTGGCTGGTGAGACCAGGCAGAAATGAGGATACCAGGGCACCATCCCTTCCCAGCAGGTAAAATTCTGCACCAAGATCCCTTTCTGCTTCCTTTGTCTTCTCTGCCCCCTGATTTTCCTCTTCTTCTCCATGGCCAGAGCTAAAAGGCTAACGGAGAAAAGGTACATGGAGAGAACTGAGGACAATTGTCTGGTCCTCACTCTCCCCCTGCCCAGAATGGCCATCCTCCAGAGAATATCTCTCAGATTAGCAGAGAGAAATCCCAGCCCCTAGCATGTCGTACTTGATTCCTCCTGGTTCGCAGGGTGTTGACATCTTCATAGACTGTCAGAACTTCTGGGATTGTCCCTGTTAGAGGAGGGAAGCAAAGAAAAGAGCTGCAGAGATCTCCAGAAGATGTTCCATCCAGGCTTCCACTTCTGGCAGCCCCATCCCATCTCCATCCCATATGACTTAGACCCTGAGGAAAGTTCTAGAAAGGAGGCAGGTTACTGTTTTTCCCAGGATACCTGAAAAGCACAGAGGCAGCAACCTCGCCTGACATACCTATTCTATCAGGCCAGGCAGACTGCAGGCACATTTGCACGTTGGGGAATGGGCTGTAGGCATCCAGCAGCTACCCCAGAGGGCAAGAACAGAAAGAGGGCCCAGCGGCCACTGCCACCCCTCCACCAACCATACACATACACACACACACACACACACACACACACACTGCTCAATTTACTGGGGGCCCAGATACATGCCACTGGGGATGTCAAATCAGGTGACACATCTAGGGATTCTGCACTTACGTGACTGTTTCCTCTTCCTCTTCCACACATAGAAGCAGGTGAGGGTGCCCAGGAACAGTGCCACGAGGAGAATCACGATGCTCACCAAAATGAACAGAAAGGTGAAACCTGAGGGATATGGAAGACACGAGCCTTGAGCGCTAAGCCCTCTCTCTTCTAGAATCATGATGCTCACCAAAATGAACAGAAAGGTGAAACCTGAGGGATATGGAAGACATGAGCCTTGAGCGCTAAGCCCTCTCTCTTCTCCCTTCCCATCCGTCTGCTGTGGAATCTGTTTCAGAACCACACTCCCCTCTCAGGAGGCTGGTCTCCTCCCACCCTGTGAATTCACCATCAAAGTCACCTCCCTGCTCATTTGGGCGACCTCCCCTGAGTCATGCTAAGATCATGGGTATTAGTATCTCACAGACCCTGGCTCGATTCTAATTGTATAGACTCTGTGCTCTTGGATAATGTCCTTAACTTCTCTGAGCCTGTTTTCTCCCTTAGAGAAAGGAGATAGTGTTATCTACACATGGAGGTTAATTATGACTTTAATATATGTAAAACATCTGGCACAGCAAATGTTCCATCCATTCATTTTTTTGTTTTTAACTCAACAAGCATCTATTGGACACCTACTATGTGCCAGGCAAGTCTTCCACTTCACCTTCGGTTATTCCTGCCTTCACTGCTCTTCTTCATTCAAACATTAACATTTGTGTCACAAATGAAGCCTGATGCATAACCCAACCAACATGGGGAGAAGGGAAATGAATTAATGCTCCAGGTGCCAGCTGCCTAGGCTCTTTACAAACATAATCTTAATCTCAGCAGCACTCCTGTGAGATACTTATTATTACCATCCCCAGTTTAGTCAAAAGAAAAACTGAGGTTCAGAGAGGTAATGAATCAGCTTGGGATCCGAGAGCTGGTGAATGATGAAGCCACGGCCGGCATGAACAAAACTCCAGTGTCCTTGTCACTCCATATTCCTTCAGCTTGTTTCTTTTTTGCTCACAAGTGTTTAGTTTGCTGCTGTATTTGGTTAGAAGTTCCTTGAGGATGGGGACAGCAGGTTTTTTCCTGTGTCCCCTATGTGATGAAGCCACGGCCGGCATGAACAAAACTCCAGTGTCCTTGTCACTCCATATTCCTTCAGCTTGTTTCTTTTTTGCTCACAAGTGTTTAGTTTGCTGCTGTATTTGGTTAGAAGTTCCTTGAGGATGGGGACAGCAGGTTTTTTCCTGTGTCCCCTATGCTGATACTTATGCTGCTGGCACATTAAGTCTTTGTTTATATAATGAAAAGTGGTATAAATTTAACTCAGAAAAAAAAAAGGAAAAGAAAAAAAAAAAAACTTAACTCAGGATAACTCTTAGAATGAGCATAAGCAAAAAGAGAGAAAAAAAAAAAGAAGTCTTCTAAGTACCCCCAAGATGGTCCTGATAACCACGTGACCCAGAACACAGTGTACAGCATAGATACTTCTTGGGGGAGTTATCACTCAGGAGGAGGAAGGAGGTCTCCATCAGTCTCTCAGAAAAAGAATGTGATGATCAGCACCCACGTCAGGGCAGTGACTCATCAAACAACTAAGCATTCCCTATACGAAGGAGAAACTCACATCTCCCGGAAGGAAGTTCTTTACAGGGATAAAATTCTTCCCCAACCAAGACAGCCCTGGTTCTACAGGGACTGTATCCCTAGAGGCCAAGGCTTACCTGGGGAAGGGCTGCAAAGCTCTGTGGGAGTCAGTCAGGGGATCTCATACCAAGTCTCCTATGCAGTGAGCCTGGCTGTGGGGCTCCACACCTTCAGCCCCCCTTATATCCCAACGTGCTCCACTTACCTTGGTGGTCACTCTGACAGCCCTCCGTTAGTTGGAGGCTGTGGTTTGCCCAACTGACTGGATTGCTGACATTGCAGGTATATAAGTGCGAACCATTGACATCAACGTTCTCCACCAGTTCTGTGATGTTCCCAGATATCTGGATCAGATTACTCCCTTTATACCAAGCATAGCTCACATTACCACCTCTGGCCACTAAGCAGGACAGAGTCACTTGACAAACGCCCCCATCCAGGACCTTCCACTTCTCCACCAGCTGGGGCTTCTCAACACGATCTAGAAGCAGAGATTCTGATCAGAAAGACGCTGGAAATACAGGCCCCGCAAGAGTTACAGGGGCAAGATGAGCTGTCCTGAGGACTCACCAAATATAGAAACCTGGAACTTATGTTCCCAAACCTTCCCAGAGTGATTGGTGACCTCCAGGACGTAGAGGCCACTGTCCTGTGGCTCAGCTGCCTTGATGAGAAGAGTGAAGTCCTTGCTTGTAACGTCGAATCTTTGGTTGAAATGATTTAAAGTCTGATTCAAAGTTCCCCTTATTTCAGTCCAGCCAGAACCATTCTTCCAAGACAACATAAAAGTATTACTTGGATTTGAGTATGATGGCATCTTCCATTTAACAGAGTATATATTTGTTTGTAAGCTGGGGGCGCGTAACCGGACAGGCTCTCCTGAGATTCCAACCACATGATCAGCAGAACCTAGGAATTACAGGAAAGAGAACCCATGCTGGAGCTGGAAGGAAGGGTATCAAGCCTGAGCAACATGGGTTGTTGAATGTGAGCTCCCTTAAACCAAGAGGATGGATTTGCATACGAAGAGCCCAGAGTCTAAGAAAACCTGAAAGTCTGTCTCCCTTATCTGCCTCCCCTACCCCACGCTCTTTGCCCTCGTCTGAAGAGCCCATAAACCAGTAACAACAGTGAAAATCTCTTGAGTGCTTATTATGGGACAGGAAGATTTTGAACACTTGACATATTTTTTACTTTTTAGCTTTACAATGACTCGAAAATGGTCTTAGCCCCATTTTAGAGATGAGGAAACTGAGTTAGAACTTAAAAGTAATTGGACCAAGTTACACAGAGAAAGATGAATCTAAAATCCAGTCAAAAATTTGGCTTTAGAGGACAAATCCTTAACCAGTATGTTTTAAACATCATATATGAAGTCTTTCTTTCCCTGTAGTGCTGAGATAAGCAACAGTGGCCAGCAGTGACTACTGGAAATTCTTTTTATTTTTTAATTTTTACTTTTAATTGGAGGATAATTGCTTTACAATACTGTGTTGGTTTCTGCCATGTATCAACATGTATCAGTCATAGGTATACATACATGTCCCCTTCCTCTTGAACCTCCCTCCCATCTCCCACCCCATCTCACCTCTCTAAGTTGTTACAGAGCACCGGGGTTGAGCCCCTTGCCTCATACAGCAAATTCCCATAATCTATTTTACATATGGTAACATACATGTTTTAATGTTACTTTTTCAATTCATTTCCCACTCCATCCCCCACTGTGTCCATAAGTCTGTTCTCTATGTCTGCATCTCCATTAATGCTCTGCAAATAGATTCATCAGTTTCATGTTTCTAGATTTCATATACATGTGTTAATATGTGTTTTTCTCTTTCTGACCTACTTAACTGTATAAATAGGCTCTAGGTTCATTAACATTGACTCAGATGTGTTCTTTTTTATGGCTGAGTACAAGCTAGAATCAAGATTGCCGGGAGAAATAGCAATAACCTCAGATATGCAGATGACACCACCCTTATGGCAGAAAGTGAAGAGGAACGAAAAAGTCTCTTGATGAAAGTAAAAGAGGAGAGTGAAAAAGTTGGCTTAAAGCTCAACATTCAGAAAACGAACATCATGGCATCTGGTCCCATCACTTCATGGGAAATAGATGGGGAAACAGTGGAAACAGTGTCAGACTTTATTTTTTGGGCTCCAAAATCACTGCAGATGGTGACTGCAGCCATGAAATTAAAAGATGCTTACTCCTTGGAAGGAAAGTTATGACCAACCTAGATAGCATATGAGAAATCTGTATGCAGGTCAGGAAGCAACAGTTAGGACTGGACATGGAACAACAGACTGGTTCCAAATAGGAAAAGGAGTGCGTCAAGGCTGTATATTGTCACCCTGCTTATTTAACTTATATGCAGAGTACATCATGAGAAACGCTGGACTGGAAGAAACACAAGCTGGAATTTGGGGGCAGGAGGAGAAGGGGACGACCGAGGATGAGATGGCTGGATGGCATCACGGACTCGATGGACGCGAGTCTGAGTGAACTCTGGGAGTTGATGATGGACAAGGAGGCTTGGCGTGCTGCAGTTCATGGGGTCGCAAAGAGTCGGACACGACTGAGCGACTGAACTGAACTGAACTGAATATTCCATTGTATATATGCACCACAACTTCTTTACCCATTTATCTGTTGATGGACACCCAGGTTGCTCCCAGGTCCTAGTTATTGTAAATAGGGCTGCAGTGAATATGTGTACATGTGTCTTAAAGCATCTGCCTGGAATGAGGGAGACCTGGGTTCGATCCCTGGGTCGGGAAGATCCCCTGGAGAAGGAAATGGCAACCCACTCCAGTACTCTTGCCTGGAGAATCCCATGGAGGGAGGAGCCTGGTAGGCTACAGTCCATGGGGTCGCAAAGAGTCGGACACGACTGAGTGACTTCACTTCACTTCACTTCACTTCATGACCAGACCCAGTAAGGCTAACTCCCCAAGCTGAACTCATGGCTCCCTCATCTGTCCTCCCATAGAACTAGAACTAGATTCATAATCCTTTCTTTTAGCACTTAAAGTGTTCATTTTAGGACTGTGATCATTATTCATTAAAGCTTGCCAATTTTTTAGTTACCAGAAATTATCCACAGGATTGTTGCATAGAAAACAAATCAAGAAAGAAAAATAAAACTATCTTACCAAAGCATATCCAAGTACATCCCTCCCAAAGGACAAAGAAGGGGACTAATGACCTTGGGCATGTGACCTAGAGCTGCTTGTCATTGCCTATGCTAGAGCACCCCACTGCAATCAACGTAAACAAGTGGACATTCCTGTGGCCATTTTTGTTAAGGAAGCTATGCGGCATGGCCCGGTGGATGCAGGGACAGGTGGATGCCTGTCTGAGTGGGTTGAAAAGGGTCGGGGAGAATCTGAAGGAGAGAACAGAAGATGGAGGTAGTTATACAAATATATTTTTTCAAATGGAGAACATTGAGAATAGAGCAATGGACAGAGATTTCTAGATGTCCACATGCATTATAAACATTCACTCCTAACCATACATTCACACTGGCATTTTCTCAAGAGACTAAGTAAACAATTAAAGGACTTGTAATTACTATTTGGTGAATATAATATGTTTCTCTGATTTGGCACTCCTAAAAGCAAAACACATGGAGTTCCTATTCATATTCCTATGACTTGAACTGGCTCTGCTCATTACCAGACCAAAAGCAGAGACTGTGCTATATGCCTCTGTGACTGTCTCTTGAGATCCTGCCCCTATCTAAAGATCTTGAGAACAAAGGTGAACAATAAAATAATTACTAAACCTACAAAAAGGACATGAACTGTACTCATGGGATTTTCCAGGCAAGAGTGTTGGAGTGGATTGCCATTTCCTTCTCCACTCACTTTCACTTTCACTGAGTTCCTACTGTACCCAGGCCCCTAAAAATTCAGAGCCTCTTCATGAATAAGATATGATTCTTGATGCCAGAGAAGTTGTGATCTGGAAATAGAACATGTTTTCATTCTGCAGCACACACTTCAACATTGAGGTAAATAATCATCTAAGCAATTCTAATTCCAATAATGGAAGACTAGACTAAGACATACAGCCAATACTTCCACTGAAAATAACTAGAAAAATGGGCAAAATATAGAAATATGTTGTTAACAGCATCAGAGAGCTAATAAAGTCATATAAAGTTATATGTCCAGGATCTGTAAGAAGGAAATTCAGAGACGTGAGACCAGCATTTTTGACTCCTGCTCCTTAGAGGCATCTTCTGAGTCCATAAAAAGCAGCTGAAAAGCTGAGAAGTTGAGCAGAGTTTACAGTAAACTCAAGGACCTAAAAGAACATGGAATTCAGGAATATCTTGCTAGGAAGTGGGTGCACCTAAAATTCATCATATTTGGGGTTGGAACCACAAAGAGGTACACAGTAAAAGTAAGGGTGAATAAGGAATAGGCCAGCTCTCACAGAGATTAAAGCCCAATTTTGAATAATCTCAACCCTGGATTGGATTAATATTATAAAAAATCTCCAGTATTTCTAATCTAACTGCCTATTAGAGACAAATATAAATTATTCTTGTAGGAAAATAACAAAAGCCAGCACATTAAATATTTCTAAAATTTTTCATACAACAATGTCCAAAATGAAATAAAAAATAAACAGACGTAAGAAGAAGAAACATGTCCATAAACCAAGAGAACTAGGCCCAAGGGACATTTAAATAATAATGTTATCAATCATAAGCTTTAAAGTAATTTTGTTTAACATGTTTAAGGAAATAAAATATGCTTGAGAATTATAGCAAAGAACAAGTGCGATAGAAAGCAAAAGCGGCCATGCTGTCTGCAATTTGACTTTGTAGTTTCTTCCATCATCAAGAGATAGAGTTCCCTTTCCCATCTCTGTAACTAGGCTGGCCTTCTGAAGAGAATGCAGCAAAAATTAGGTTCTGTTAGTTCTAAGCTTAAATCTACACAGACATTGCACATGCCTCTTGGAATGTGCCTTTACACGTTCTCTTGAAACCTGTCTAGATGGCATACAAACAAGACTCAGATAGCCTTCTGGAGGATGAGAGCTCACATGGGGCAAGCTAAGGCCATCTTAGATCTGCCATGCCCAGCCAATCTGGCAGCTGACCATATTTGCATAAATGATGCAAGCTGAAATGAAAAGAATAACTCAGTTGACCTCTGCCCAAATTGTCAACTAGTGGAATCATTGACTAAATAAGTGGTGGTTGTTTTAAACTACTAAGATTGGAGGTGCTTCATTGTACAGCAATAATTACCTGAAAAAAATGAAAATTTTTAGGTTCTGTTAGTTTTAAGCCTAAGATCTGAGAGCCAAATGAAATTGAGCCAACTCATTAGAAAAGACCCTTATGCTGGGAAGTATTGAAGGCAGGAGGAGAAGGGAACGACAGAGGACAAGATGGTTGGATGGCATCACTGACTCAATGGACATGAGTCTGAGCTCTGGGAGATGGTGAAGGACAGAAAAGCCTGGCATGCTGCAGTCCATGGGGTTACAAAGAGTTGGACATGACTGAGTGATTGAACAACAGCAAAAATGAAAATTGAAGAAATAAAACATAAAATAACTGAAAAATTAACTCAACTGAGAACTTTTCTGATTACAACAATATGAAACTGTTTGAAACTGTAACAGTATGAAACCTGTTTCCTTTTTCACAGAAAGAAAAATGAGAAAAGAACAAACATATGGAGACTAAACATCGTGCTCCTAAAAAGCCAATGGGTCAACAATGAAATCAAAAAGGAAATCAGAAAAAGCCTGTAAATAAATGAAAATGAAAACATAGTCTTAGACTACGTTTTATAACATAGATTATAACAAAGATTATAACCTCATGAGATAACCTTCAGCTCAGTTCAGTTCAGTCGCTCAGTTGTGTCCGACTCTTTGCAACCCCATGAATTGCAGCACGCTAGGCCTCCCTGTCCATCACCAACTCCCAGAGTTCACTCAGACTCACGTCCATCGAGTAAGTGATGCCATCCAGCCATCTCATCCTCGGTCGTCTCCTTCTCCTCCTGCCCCCAATCCCCCCCAGCATCAGATGCAATCTTGATTCCAGCTTATGAGTTATCAAAGATAATGATATCATAACCTTATGAGTTAACAAACTTATGAGATGCAGCAAAAGCAGTTCTAAGAGGGAAGTTCATAGCAATATAGGCCCACCTCCAAAAATAAGAAAAATCTCAAACAAACTACCTATAGCCTAAAAGAGGAGACTCCTGCAGCTCAGCTGGAAAGAATCCGCCTGCAATGTTGGAGACCTCGGTTCGATTCCTGGGTCAGGAAGATCCACTGGAGAAGGGAAAGGCTACTCACTCCAGTAATCTTGGGCTTCCCTGGTGGCTCAGCTGGTAAAGAATCTGCCTGCAATGCCGGAGACCTGGGTTTGATCCTTGAGTTGGAAAGATCCTCTGGAGACGGCTGCACTTTGCTGGAGCAGCCATGAAGAGATACCATACGCCCAAGGTAAGAGAAACCCAAGTAAGATGGTAGGTGTTGCAAAAGGGCATCAGAGGGCAGAGACACTGAAACCATACTCACAGAAAACTAGTCAACCTAATCACACTAGGACCATAGCCTTGTCTAACTCAGTGAAACTAAGCCATGCCTGCGGGGCAACCCAGGACGGGCGGGTCATGGTGGAGAGGTCTGACGGAATGTGGTCTACTGGAGAAGGGAATGGCAAACCACTTCAGTATTCTTGCCTTGAGAACCCCATAAACAGTATGAAAAGGCAAAATGATAGGATACTGAAAGAGGAATTCCCCAGGTCTGTAAGTAAGTAAGTAAGTAAAGTCGCTCAGTTGTGTCCGACTCTTTGCGACCCCATGGACTGTAGCCTACCAGGCTCGTCCGTCCATGGGATTCTCCAGGCAAGAGTACTGGTCTGTAGGTGCTCAATATGCTACTGGAGATCAGTGGAGAAATAACTCCAGAAAGAATGAAGGGATGGAGCCAAAGCAAAAACAATACCCAGTTGTGCATGTGACTGGTGATAGAAGCGAGATCCGATGCTGTAAAGAGCAATATTGCATAGGAACCTGGAATGTCAGGTCCATGAATCAAGGCAAATTGGAAGTGGTCAAACAAGAGATGACAAGGGTGAACGTCGACATTCTAGGAATCAG
>SJYT01013214.1:0-31909 GCA_006410635.1 Cephalophus harveyi | reverse complement strand
AGTGGAAACAGTGTCAGACTTTATTTTGGGGGGCTCCAAAATCACTGCAGATGGTGACTGCAGCCATGAAATTCAAAGACGCTTACTCCTTGGAAGAAAAGTTATGACCAACCTAGATAACATATTCAAAAGCAGAGACATTACTTTGCCGACTAAAGTCCGTCTAGTCAAGGCTATGGTTTTTCCTGTGGTCATGTATGGATGTGAGAGTTGGACTGTGAAGAAGGCTGAGCGTCGAAGAATTGATGCTTTTGAACTGTGGTGTTGGAGAAGACTCTTGAGAGTCCCTTGGACTGCAAGGAGATCCAACCAGTCCATTCTGAAGGAGATCAGCCCTGGGATTTCTTTGGAAGGAATAATGCTAAAGCTGAAACTCCAGTACTTTGGCCACCTCATGCAAAGAGTTGACTCATTGGAAAAGACTCTGATGCTGGGAGGGACTGGGGGCAGGAGGAGAAGACGACCGAGGATGAGATGGCTGGATGGCATCACTTACTCGATGGATATGAGTCTGAGTGAACTCCGGGAGTTGGTGATGGACAGGGAGGCCTAGCGTGCTGCGATTCACGGGGTCGCAAACAGTCGAACATGACTGAGCGACTGAACTGAACTGATAGCCTAAAAGAATTAGAAAAAGAAAAAACAAAACCCAAAGTCAGCATAAGGAAGGAAATAATGAAGATCAGAGAGAAAATAGAGATCAAAAAAACAATAGAAAAGACCAATAAGTCCAAGAATTAATTTTTTAAAAAGGTGAATAAAATCAACAAATCTCTAGCCAGGCTCACCAAGAAGAAAAGAGAGAGGACCCAAATAAACAAATTAAGAAATGTAAGAGAAGACATCTTAACCACTGAAACCACAAAAAAAAAAAAACATTTTTTAAAAACTGAGAACACAGTGAATAGTTACATGCAAGCAAGTTGGACAAGCTGGAAGAAATTAACAAGTTTCTAGAAACATATAGCCAGCTAAAACTGAGTCAAAAAGAAACAGACCATTTAAACAGACTGAACACTACAAGTGAAATAGAATCTGTAATTTAACAAAACTCCCTGCAAACAAAAATCCAAGACTGGACAGCTTTACTAAGGAATTCTACTGAACATACCCAAAAGAACTTCTACCTATCCTTCTCAAACTATTCCAAAAAATTTAAGAGGAGGAAACACCCCAAATTTATTCTACAAAGCCACCATAATCCTGATACCAAAACCAGATAACAACAAAATCAAGACACAACAAAAGAAAATTACAAGCCAATATCTTTAATGAATGTTAATGGAAAAATCCTTAATAAAATATTAGCAAACTGAGTCCAACATTACATAAAAAGGGATCATACACTATGACCAAGTTGCTTTCATTCCAGGGTCATGAGGATGGTTCAACATACATAAATCAATCAATGTGATACACCACATTCATACAAGGAAAGATAAAACATAATTATCTCAATAGACACAGGAAATGCATTTGACAAAATTCAACATCCACTCATGATAATAAAAAAAAAAAAAAAACCTTACCAAACTGGTTATAGAGGGAACATATCTCAACATAATAAAAGTCATTTATGACAATGCCATAGTCAACATAATACTCAATGGTGAAAAGCTGCAAGTCTTCCCACTAAAATTTGGGATAAGAAAGAATTCCGATTTTCCGCACTTCTATTCAATATAGTATTGGAAGTCCTAGACACAACAATCCAACAAGAAAAAGAAATAAAAAGTATCCAAATTTAAAAGAAAGATGTGAAATTGTTAGCAGATGACAAAATACAAAAATATAGAAAGCCCTAAAGACTCCACACAAAAACAATTAGAACTAACAGATGAATTCAGCAAGGTAAAAGAATATAAGATTAATACACAGAAATCAGTTACATTTCTTTACACTAACAATGAAATACCTAAAAGGGAATGTAAAAAAGAAAAAGCAATATCTTTTAAAATCAGCACCCCCCCCCACACACACACACAAATACTTAGGAATAAATCTGACCAAAGAGGTAAAAGACTTATATGCTGAGAAATATAAAACATTAACAAAGAAATTAAAGATAATTCAGAGAAATGGAAAGATGTCTCATACTCTTGGATTAATTAATGAAAAATATTAATTATTGTTAAACTGGCCATATTACCGAAAGCAATCTACAGATTAAATACAATTTCTACCAAATTACTCATGACACTTTTCACCAAACTAGAACAAATAATCTTAAAATTTATGTAGAATCATAAAAGACCCAGAATAGCCAAAGCAATACTCAAGAAAAAGAACAAAGCAAGAGGCATAACCCTCCCACGCTTCAGATAAACACTGCAAAGCTACAGTAATCAGAACAGTGTGGTATTGGCACAAAAAAGAGACATATGGATCAATGGAACAGACTAGAAAGCCCAGAAATAAACCTACGTATCTTCAGTCAATTAATCTTCAACAAAGAAGGCAGGAATATAGAATGGGAAAAAGACAGCTTCTTCAGTAAGTGGTACTGGGAAATTTTGACAGTTGAATACAAATCAATGAAGTCAGAACACACCCTCACACTGCCATGTACATCAGAGTAGTCTCCACTCAGATGAGGGTTAGTGGGTTAGAGAATGGGAGTCAGGCTCTGCCACATGGATTGGCTCTTCCTTTAACAAATGATTTCTCTGTAGCAGGCAAGGCTATTTGATAGCATTTTAAACACAGTAGAACTTCTTCCAAAATTGAAGTCAATCCATTCAAACCCTGCTGCTTCTTTATCAACTAAATTTATGTAATATTCTGAATCTTTTGCTGTTGTTTTAACAATTGATTGCATTCACCATCTCTTATGAGTGCAGTTTGTGGCAATCCAAAACAATTGCAATAATGACATCAAAGATCACTGATCACAGATTATCATTACAAATATAATAATAATGAAAACATCTGAAATATTGAGGGAATTACCCAAATGTGACAAGGAGACACAAAGTGAGCAAATGCTGCTGTTGGAAAAATGGAGCCAATAGACTTCTGTGACAGGGTTGATGTAAACCTTCAATTTATAAAAAAAGAAAAAAAAAAAACTCAATGACTGCAAAGTGCAATAACATGAAGTTCAATAAAACAAGGTATGCCTGTTTATAACTGACAACCCAATAAAAAATGGCAGAAGACTGGCAAGCAGGCACTTGACAAAAACCTGATACCCAATTGGCAAACAAGCAGCAAAAAGGTTCCCAACATTGTTGGGGATCAGAAAATGATGAGACTACTATATCTGTACCAAAATGGCTAAAAGACTGAAAATTCCAAGTGTTGGCAGGGATGAGATGCAACTGAGGCTCTCATTCATTGCTAGGGAGAGTCCAAATTGGCACAATCACTTTGGAAAACTAACAATATCTTTTAAAACTAAAGTTACATATGTTCTATGGCCCACAAGAGTATTTCTTGTAAATACTCATGAAAATGTATACAAGAAAGCTCATAATGGCTTTATTCATAATAATTCAAGAAGGGGAAAATCCCAAATACCAGTCATCATTAGCTGAGTAAATAAATCATGTTATATTCATATAATGAAAAATTACACAGAAATGAAAAAGAGTAAACTACTCTACAAGCAAAAATGTGGATAGATCTTATCAACATTGTTATTAATAAAGAAATGTTTTACTTCTTGAGATGGGTGGTGGTTACATGTACATATATATGTAAAAGTTCATCTACATGTAAAAGAATGAAATTAGAATACTCCCTAAAACCATACATAAGAATAAATTCAAAATGGATTAAAGACATAAATGTAAGGCCAGACACTATAAAACTCAGAGGATAACATAGGCAGAACACTCGCTGACATAAATCACAGCAAGATCTTTTTTCACCCACCACCTAAAGTAATGAATATATAAAATAAAAATAAACAAATGAGAGCCAACCAAACTTAAAAGTTTTTGCACAGCAAAGGAAACCATAAACAAGACAAATGAAAATCCTCAGGATGGGAGAAAATATTTTCAGATGAAGCAACTGACAAGGGATTAATCTCCAAAACATAAATTCACTGCTTAATATAAAAAAATCCAATCAGTAATGGGTGGAAGACCTAAATAGACATTTCTCCAAAGAAAACATACAGATGGACAATAAACACATGAAAAGATGCTCAACATCATTAATTATTCTGTTCAGTTCAGTTCAGTCACTCAGTCGTGTCCGACTCTTTGCGACCCTATGAATCGCAGCACGCCAGGCCTCCCTGTCCATCACCAACTCCCGGAGTTCACTCAGACTCACATCCATCGAGTCAGTGATGCCAACCAGCCATCTCATCCTCTGTCGTCCCCTTTTTCTCCTGCCTCCAATCCCTCCCAGCATCAGAGTCTTTTCCAATGAGTCAACTCTTGGCATGAGGTGGCCAAAGTACTGGAGTTTCAGCTTTAGCATCATTCCTTCCAAAGAAATCCCAGGGTTGATCTCCTTCAGAATGGACTGGTTGGATCTCCTTGCAGTCCAAGGGACTCTCAAGAGTCTTCTCCAACACCACAGTTCAAAAGCATCAATTCTTCGGTGCTCAGCCTTCTTCACAGTCCAACTCTCACATCCATACATTAATTATTAGAGAAACACAAATCAAAACTATAATGAGTTACCACCTCACACTGATCAGAATGGCCATCATCAAAATATCTACAAACAATAAATGCTAGAGAGGATGTAGAGAAGAGGGAATCCTCTTACATTGTTGGTGCGAAGGTGGTTTGTTGTAGCCACTGTGAAGAATGGTATGGAGGTTCTTAATAGAGCTGCCACATGACCCAGCAATCCCACTTCTATGCATATACCTGAATAAACGATAATTCCAAAAGATACATGCTGCTGCTGCTGCTGCTGCTGCTAAGTCGCTTCAGTCGTGTCCGACTCTGTGCGACCCCATAGACGGCAGCCCAACAGGCTCCCCCGTCCCTGGGATTCTCCAGGCAAGAACACTGGAGTGGGTTGCCATTTCCTTCTCCATTGTGTGAAAGCGAAAAGTGAAAGTGAAGTCGCTCACTCACGACCGACTCCTAGCGACCCCATGGACTGCAGCCTACCAGGCTTCTCCATCCATGGGATTTTCTAGGCAAGAGTACTGGAGTGGC
This sequence comes from Cephalophus harveyi, assembly GCA_006410635.1. Lineage (NCBI taxonomy): Eukaryota > Metazoa > Chordata > Mammalia > Artiodactyla > Bovidae > Cephalophus > Cephalophus harveyi. Next base: position 26,780 of record SJYT01013214.1, on the reverse strand, counting down.
TTGCTATTGCCTTCTCCGAAAGATACATGCACCCAATGTTTATTGAAGCACTATTTACAATAGTCAGGATATGGAAGCAAACTAAATGTTCATCCACAGAGGAATGGATAAAGAGGATGAGGCATGTATATACAATGCCGTATTACTCAGCCATAAAAAGGAATGAAATTGTGCCATTTGGACAGACGGCACAGATGTGGATGGACCTAGAGACTGTCATACAGAGTGAAGTGAGTCGGAAAGAAAAAAACAAATATCATATACTGACACACATACTAACATGTTTCACATATATGTGAAATCTAGAAAAATTACACAGATGAACCTATTTGCAAAGCAGAAAGAGACACAGACATAGAGAACAAATGTATGGACACTAAGGGAAAGGGAGAGAGGAATGAATTGGGAGGTTAGGATTGACATGCAGACACTACTGATGTTATGTATAAAACAGATAACTAATGAGAGCCTACTGTATAGCACAGGAAACTCTTCTCAGTGTCTGTGGTGGCCAAATGGGAAGGAAATTAAATAAAGGAGGGGGGTAAATATATCCTTATGGCTGATTCACTTTGCTGCACAGCAGAAAATAATATGATGTTGTAATATAAAATTTTTTAAAGTTCATCAAGCTGCTTGCTTAAACTTTTTGTATATTACTATATCTTATATTTTGATAAAATATAAAAAAAGGAGTAATTACTACCCTTCAGAGGGCTGTTTTGATCATTTAACTTGTACATTTAATATGTACAAGTTATGTACAAGCTCTTATCAAAGTACATTTATAATATGTACAAGCTCTTATAATATGTACAAGCTCTCATCAAAGTACATTTAATATGTACTTTGATGAGAGCAAAGTGTGATATTGCCACTTGTGGAAACATTACCAGAGCAAGAGTGGGAAAACAGGAGATTTCTAAATCTCCTTTTAGCTAATTATTAGAAAAGTCTTTCTGATACTTAAATGACAACCAGAAATCAGTGAATTGGAAACTTTCACAGGTAAAACAGACTTGAAAGTAAGCTAGGTAAATTTACGGATTGATGAAGATTTCCTAAACCCAGGGTACATCTATAAGAATCAGCGAGCTCCTTTGAGGCAATGAGAAGACTATTCATTCCTGTACTCAGCAAGTATTTACTGAATATCCTCTATGAGTCAGACATTGTTCTAGGGAAGATATGTTCATCTCAACAGTTGATCTTTGAGGCCTGTTAATTCCCTGTTGCAGGGGACAGGGGAGATGGTGAATCATAAGGATATGTAATATCATCCCTGGCGTCTGCCCACTAGATGCCAGCACCCCTGCCCCAGTCATGACAACAACAACAAAAATACTTTAGACATTTCCAATTGTCCCTTGGGGGGCAAAATTGAGACCCACTGTACAGGGGCATTGAACTAGAAAAGCGAGCAAGAGAGACAAGATCCCTGCACTCGTGAAGCTGACACTTCAGGTACACACCACAAATAAAAGAAAAATGAAACAAGATCCTTTCAGAGAAGCATAAGTGCCATGAAAGTAGTTTTAAAACATAATGTAACGGAGTGATTGGTAGATTCATGGCCAGAGAAGGTGACATTTGAGCTAAGAAATGAGAGATGTGAAGAATTCAGTCAGGAGGAGAGCTACAGAAAAAGCATTCCAAGTAGGGAGAACCACAGCTTCAAGGGCCTTCTGGGGACAGGGAATCAAGCAGAAGGTGCGGCCCTTAGGCAGAATATTAGAGATAGAATTAAGAGAGATGGAAACACATATATATCATAAGTCTTAATTTTCTAGAAACAGGACATCATCTTCACAGACTATGGAAACAGGAGACAAATTTTTTATAAAATTACATCCAAGAGATTAGCCCAGGCAAGTAGAGCTGGGGAGAATTGTCAATAGAATGGTACAGGGAAAGATGGAAATGCCCCCAGTACATCACAAGCAAGTGCTAAAGGAAGGGCTTCCCAGGTGGCTCAGTGGTAAAGAATCCTCCTGCCAATGCAGGAGATGTGAGTTCAAGCCCTGGGTCAGGAAGATCTTCTGGAGGAGGAAATGACAACCCACTCCAGTATTCTTGCCTAAAAAAATCCCATGGACAGCGGAGCCTGGCAGGCCATAGTCCATGAGGTTGCAAAGAAGCAGACATGACTGAGTACACACACACACACGTGCACAAAGGAAGATATGGAACTTCCCAGACTGGCTAACTGACAATAGTAGTATCCGTCAAATGAAGGGTAAAGGGTGAGACCCAGTGGAGAGGGAACCACATCAATGGATGCAACTTTTACTGGCCAGGCACTGGGCTAAGTAATGGGTATCCAAGTTTCCACCCCACCTAAGGCAGTTAAGGGCTTCCCAGCTGGCGCTAGTGGTAAGGAATCCATCTGCCAATGCAGGAGACTGAACAGCCCCGGGTTTGACCCCTGGGTGGGGAAGATCCCCTGGAGGAGGGCATGGCAACCCACTCCAGTATTCTTGTCTGGAGAGTCCCATGGACAGAGCAAACTGGCAGGCGCCAGTCCAGAGAGTCGCAGAGAGTCAGACGTGACTGAAGCGACTGAGGACACACTCAAGGCAGTGAAGAGCTCAGGCTGCAGATGGCTCCTGAGTATTCCATGGGTGGTAACTCCAAGAGCAATAATAAAAGCCAAGTTTGGGACTTTCCTGGAGGTCCAGGGGTTAAGAGTTAGCCGTCCAGTGCAGGGAATGTGGGTTTGATCCCTGGTGAGGGAACTAAGACCGCACACGCCATAGGGCAACTAAGCCCATGGGCCACAACTAGAGAAGCCCGGGAGCCACAAGGAAGGGTGTCACATACCTCAACTGAGACCCGATGCAGGCAAAACAGAAAAAAACAAGTTCAAGGGCTCTCAAGGAGGGGTGCCAGAAGTCCTTGAATCAAAACCAAAATTTATAGGGCAGGGCATGATTTTAAATAAGCAATGAAAGCCAAATAGTAAGACGAGAACAGGACCAAAACAGAAGCATGTACGGATAATATGGAAGCTGTGAAGACCCACAGTTGCTAGTGCATGCATGGAGGCATCTTAACTGGCCCAAAGGCAGGGAAGTTCAGCCAATACACCAAAGAAAGCCCTCCAGGTTGCTCAGAGCTGGCATCTGTTATGATTACTGTTGCTCATATCATATCTGCAAGTAGATATTTGCAATATCACCCCTATTTTAGAGAATAGGATTGTTAAGGGCGCTGGGCAAAGACATAAAAGAAAAGTTACAATCTCTGTTTTACTATGCATACAATCTATAGGAATATAGACCTAAAAGAGCAAAAGACTTGATGTGAGCTGTGCTATGGGGTATGCCCAAAATGTGACACAAGCATAAGGAAGTGAAGTGAAGTGAAGTCGCTCAGTCGTGTCCGACTCTTTGCGACCCCATGGACTGTAGCCTACCAGGCTCCTCCCTCCATAGGATTCTCCAGGCAAGAGTACTGGAGTGGGTTGCCATTTCCTTTTCCAGGGGATCTTCCCGACCCAGGGATCGAACCCAGGTCTCCCTCATTCCAGGCAGATGCTTTAACCTCTGAGCCACCAGGGAAGCCCTAAGGAAAGCGTGCATTATTTTTCCCTGGGGCATTAAGAATGGCTTCCCAAAGGAGGTGACCTAGCTGTTGCCTAGGGCATCCACACCTGCCAGGGAGATAGCAAAAGGTGTACGGAATAGGGAATCAGAGACAGAGCAGCCGAATGTGTGGACACCCATGTCTCTGACTTACAGGTCTGCTAAGGATGGGCCAAAAGCTCTCTCCAACAGGCTTGGAGAGTGGAGTGATAGGACATGAGTTTGATTTTAGAGGGTTGTGATGGTTTTATTTTACTTTTACCTTTTTTAAAATTGAGAGGTAGCACAAACATCAAAGTGTGCCTAAGATATAAACATAATATAATGAATAATTATAAATTCCTGTATAATTACCACCAGATCAAAACATAGAGTCTTCAGGACTTCCCTGGTTGTGCAATGGGATAAGAGTTCACCTGTCAATGCAGGGGACACAGGTCTGATCCCAGATCCTGGAAGATCCCGCATGATGAGGAGCAACCGAGCCAGTGCACCACGGCTACTGACACTTGCAAGCTCTAGGGCTCGTGAGCCACAGCTGAGACCCTGTGCCACAACTCCTGAAGCCCACGCATCCTAGAACCAGCAAGTCGCAGCTACTGAGCTGGCGATCTGCAACTACTGAAGCCTGTGCTCCTACAGCCCGTGCTCTGCAACAAGAGAAGCCACCACAATGGGAAGCCTGCATACCGAAACTAGAGAATAGCCCCCACCCTACACAGTTAGAGAAAGCCCACAAGCAGCAGAGAAGACCCAGCGCAGCCAAAAATGAAAAAATAAAATAAATGTGTTTGACAGTGTGTGCAAGTCAAAAATAAAATAAATTAAGGAATAGAGCCTTCATTCCAGTTCTCCTTCATTGTAACAAAATTGAATAGAAAGTACACAAGGAGTGATTAAGCTATAGACTAGACTATTAAATACTTAAGGAATCGAATGTGTGATCTATGCTTCTGACGCTATGCTGCCTTTGTGGTCATTTTTAAATTACACTATTCTATTTTCTTTTACTTTCATGTGAATTGCATCAGTGTGTACACTTACAAAGAGTCTCTCTCCAAATAAAAAGGGGCTAGGAAAGAAACTACCAGAGGAAGAACATCAGGTGTTATTTTGCTTTGTTGGTTTGGTTTTTCTGAGGTAATGGAAATAAACACATATGTACAGTATGTATATTTATGTATACATATATGTGTCATTTTTATATACATAAAAGTCTCTCTCCATTCCCCATTCCTGCCACAGAGTTTCTGATCCTTGTAATTTCCCAGTGATATAGGCATCTTTTGCTTTAGCATTTAGTCTTTGACCTCATCCCTGACACAGGGCTCCTAAAACCTTTGTAAATTCCTTAGGAAGAAGAGCACCAGGAAGATCCTTTATTTTATTAAAATGACTCTTGGGACTTCCCTGGTGGTCCAGTGGTTAAGAATCCACCTGCCAATGCAGTGGGCACAGATCAACCCCTATTCAGGTAAGATCTCACATGCTGCAGGACAACTAAGGCCATGAGCAACAACTACCGAGGCCCACACACTCTAGACCCCATGCTCTGCAACAGGAGAAGGCACTGCAGTGAGAAGCCTCACACTGCAGCTAGAGAGCATCCTCCACTCCCCACAACCAGAGAAAAGCCTGCAGGCAGCAGTGAACACCCAGGGCAGCCAAAAAGTAAGTTAAATAAATAATTTAAAAAAAAATCTTTTTAAGGTGACTCAGGGTGGACTCAGGTGGGAGGGGCTAGGCAAAAAAAAAAAAAAAAAAGGCCAAGCCATGATTAAAAGCTTGAAACTTTCAGCCACATTCCCCATCCTTCAGAAGACGGACAGAGAATGGAAATGGAGTTAATAGGAGCTAATAGTTAATAACTGATCACATCTAAGTGAAGAAGCCCTCACAAAATGCCAATAGAATGAGTTTAGTGGAGCTTCCAGCTTGGTGAACCTCAACTCCAAGGGAATAGAAGCTCCCTTTCAGACCTTGCCCTGTGTATCTCTTCATCTGGCTATTCATCTGTACCTTTTTTCATATTATTTAATAAACTGGGAAATATGTTTCCTTGAGTTCTATGAACTGCTCTAGCAAATTAACTGAACAAGAGGCCAAGGTCACTGGAACCTCTGATCTACAACCTGGGCTTGAGACTGGTGTCTGAAATATCAGGGGGAAGCAATCTTGTGGAAACAGAGCCCTTAACCTCTGAGCTCTAACTCTGTCCCTGGGCAGATGGTGTCAGAACTGAGTCAAATTGTAGGACACCCAGCTGGTGTCACAGAAGATGCCTTGGTGTGGGGAAAAAATCACAAACACATTCAGTGACCAGAGGTCCCAGAAGGAAAATGTTCTGTATGACTAGTAAAAGAGACACTTGGGAAAGAAAAACACAGGAGAGGAAAGCTGGGTGGTATTCCAACGCAGATTTTCAAATGGCAGGGTAATGAACTAAGAGCGGAGAAGCAACAGAAAAGGGGCAGTTGAAGAAAGATCAGAGATATCATGGACTGCGCAGGTCCCGGGTGGCCTCCCAGAGAAGCCATGATGTCCAGAGCACGGGGACTGACCAAGGACGGGAGGAGAGCTCCCTAACACGGAGCAGAGGCGAGCGTGGTCACTTAAAGGAGATAAGGTGAGGTCAGCTGACATTAAGGGATTGTTGATGGGGTTGGCAGAATCCCTAACTGGGATCTCCATTTTCTTGGAGAAGGAGAGTGTAGGCCAATAGAGGCTGTGATGATGGAATAGGATCTTGAAGAGACAGTGAAGGTTTGGAATCACCCCTCTGGAGAATGGGGAAAGCTGTAGATCAGAAACAAGGATTCCCAGGACACCTGTGGACCCAGCTGCAATTGAAGACTCTCAGTCCGTAGCTGCTCTTTGTTGTTGAATGTTCTTCTGCAGCCCTCAACAGCCCAGTGTGGGGGAAAGGAAGATATTTCAGGGTGAGGCAGGGCTGGACAGGGAGGCAGATAGGGTGAGGTTGCCGTGGGAGGGATACAGCAATAAGGTGAGTGGGCATGTAACTGATGCAGAAAGACCTGGTCCCTGTCCCTGAGGACCTTGCGTGCCAAAGAGAGAGACAATAAATGCCAGTGTGGAAAGGTACATCAACAGAAGTTCTCACATGCTTAGTGAGAGGTAGAGGTGGCCGCGACAAGTGGCGGGGTGTTCAGAAGGGAGAGGCCGCAGCAGGTTCCGGTGGCCAGAGGAGGCCCCAGGCTGCAGCCGCCCCCGCTGTTAGTGCTCAGCAACTTTGAGGCCCCTTTTCCGGTGGTTAAGAAACAATGGGGTGAAACAACTCTGCAAAGGGAGGGCAGAGCTGCTGCCTCCAGAGCCATGCAGTGTCCACAGTCAGCCCAGCTTCCTCTGATGTGGACGTGCTGATCTCAAGAAGGGGAGGTGGGAGGAAGGGGAGGTGGGAGGAAGGGGAGGTGGGAGGAAGGGTGTGGGCCTGAGCCCCAGGAGAGGGGGCGGGACAGAGAAAATTCAACTTTCAGAAAAGCATAACTTCCCCTAGCCAGCAAAGGATGTTGAGGTTTTCTCAGTTCTGAGTTATGACACCAGGCTTGGGGTGAGGCAACAGGAGAGGTTTCTGATGTGGACTGAGTGGATAAAGCTCAGTGAGTTCCCCAAAGTACTGGGGCAGGTCTGGCTCTAGTCAAGGCAAAATTATAAAGTACATAAAATATCCTCCAGGTCCACAACCCACTTTATCACCTCTCTTCTTCTCAGCCTAGCCCCACCCTTGGGAGCTTCCTACTGACTGCTCCTCTCAGATAAAGCAATTTCTCCTCCCCACCCCACGTCAAATTTACCTAGCCTAGGTCCCACTCTTTGTATCAGTTAACTGAATCATCCCATTTGTAATACTGTCTTTCTCCAAGATAAATGCGTGTTTGCTTCTCCTGTTTCCTTGTTCAAATCTGTGTTTTCCCTCCTTCTGTTTTGGCTCTTCCCTCTGCTTATCTTGTCCTACCTTACTCCTCTCTCCTGAACTCTTATTATTATTGTTATTTATTTATTTATCTTCGGCTGTGCTGGGTCTTCGTTTCTATAGCTTTCAGGCTGTGTTGAGAGTGGGCCACTCTCTAGTTGGAGTATCCAGGCTTCTCATTGCAGCGGCTTCTCCTATTGCAGATCATGGGCTCTAGGCGCTCGGGCTTCAGTAGCTGTGGCACAGGACCTTGGTTGCTCTCTGTCATGTGGGATCTTCCCGGACCAGGAATCGAACTTGTGTCTCTTGCATTGCAAGGCAAACTCTTAACCACAGGACCCCCAGAAAAGTCTCATCCTAAACTCTTGCTTATCCTTCAAGGCCACTTCCCCAGTGTCCCTACCTAGAAGGAATTTCCATCTTCTCTGCACCCTTTGTGCTTGAGATTAATCTGCCTGTCAGTGACACGTAGTATTTTCTGTCTTCCCTTAGAGTTGATATTATACTGGCCTATTTTCCTCTGTCTGAAAGATTCTTAAGGATGGAACCAAATTGTGTTTCATCTTTGTTTCCTCTACAAAATCTTACATAGTTCTTGGAACACAGAAAGGGTTTAATGAGATGTTCAGTTGATTAAATAATTAATTAAATTCAGTTCCCAGAAATGACTCTTTGTAGGAATTTCGTGCAGAATACCAGGGAGGCCACAGATATGTGGTTCCCCTGGCTTTGACTTTCACCTTTCAGGCGTCACAGCCCTGCGCTTTCATTTCCCATTTGCAGGTCTAGAGAACACAAAGGCAGTGACCCTGAAGCTACTTGGAACTCTCACACACTGCTTGGTTCAGCCACTTTGCAAAAGAGTTTGGCAGCATCTGCTAGATGTATATATACATACCCAGGGATTCTACCCCCAGAGATACACCCAGCAGACATGCATGCACAAAAAGGCCCATAGGGGACTTCCCTGGCTGTTCAGCAGTTTAGATTTTGTACTTCCACTGCAGAAGGTGCAAATTTGATCCCTTGTAAAGAACTAAGATCCTGAGTTCCACACAACACAGCCAAAGACAGAAGAAAGAAAGATGGCTCATAGCAGTGTGATTATAATAGGGAAAATACTTTGGGAACAACTCAAAGGTTCATCAATAGTAGAATACATGAATAAACTATTGTACAGCCATGAAAACAACCAGCTACAAGTGAAAACAGAGATACATCTCATCAGATGTTGAGCAAAAGAAGCCAAATGCAAGAGTACGTAATTATGATTCCATTTATATACAGGCAAAACTAACCTATGATGTTAGAAGTCAAAAGAGTAGTTATATTTGTGGAAGACAGAGGAGATAACAAAGGGAGAGAGCATGTGGTAGATACATGGGTGTATTCACTTAACAATAACTCATTACCATGTATGTTTATAGTTTTGTGCACTTCTCTGCACACATATCATGAAGACAGTGGTCAGCTACCTCTGGAGATATTTCTACAGAACTGGCACCCTCTGGTAGTGCTGCAGCCCTGAGTTTCCTGAGTCCTCATCTCTCTCCTCTACACAGGAACTTCATTGTTCACGCTTTGTTTGAGGGGAAGTACAAAGAGGAAAAGATGGACAAAAACGAATCCAGTCTTCTTAGAACTTACCTGGATCCCAGCCAAAGCATTTGCAATCAGTGACTCCCACCTGAGAAGTGAAAGTTTCAACACAACCTACAGGAATCGTCTGCAGCCTTCAGAGCTGTCTGTAAGATGTTGTCCCTGCCCTTATTTATTTATTTTTTTTGTCCAGCACATCTCACCCCACACCTTGCAGCTCCTGGGCATTGAGTCTCTGGTGTATCCTTTAGAGTTTCCTCAGAATGCATAGCCAAAATCTGAATTTAGGGTTCAAAGGGAACTTTAGGGCTCAAGTCCACTCTTATGAGCAGTGATTTGAAGTTCCTTGCTCCCCAACACATCTGACCCAAAAATCATCCCAATCATCCTCTAAGATGTCTGAAAATAATTCATTTATTTTCTCAACTAGCGTGTTTTGAACACTTGCTGTGTTAGGCACTTTGTTGTGTGCTAACCACAGCTGTAATTGTATGTTAACTGATGTAAGTGGTGTAAGGAGTTGTGTGCTTATTCACATCTGAATCCTCAGTTTCTAGCCCAGCACCTGGTGCAGAGCTGTTCAAAGCATATCCAGGGAAGGAATGTGAATAGAGGGAAGATGTCATTGTGAAAACAGACTGTTTTACAACACAGTATAATCACATGCTTCAATGTCTTGAATACATGTTGCCTAAAGATAAAAATGTTGACATCTATATATGCATACTTATAACTGATTCAAGCCGTACAGCAGAAACTAACACATTGTAAAGAAACTATCCTCCAGTTTTAAAAAAGTCAGAGAGAAGCAAGTGACACAAACTGCTAAAACATTTTCCAAAAAAATTCAACATGGTAGCTATCTAGAAGGCATATAAGATTGATAACTTGTCAGAAACTTTAAGAGAATAAAAACACAAATTTACAGAGCATACCTGCATATGAAATTACATACACAGGACTCTGTGAGAAATAAATGCATTAGTCATTTTTTGAATAACAAATGCCTGTGCTCTGCTTATCTGCATGTTTTTTCAATGAAAACTCAAGCTTTAATAAATACTTGTTTTAATAAAATAAAACATAAAAGTTCTTTTAAGACTGTGCAATATCAGTCTATCCATCTAATTCAAAGATCTTTATGTCAAAAACATTTTCATATACCAATAGTAAAAGAAAAAATGTTGAAGTCTTCCTAAGATCTTGGTTATGACAATGAGAAACCCTCAGAAAAGGGTCACACTTAAAACTTTATCATCTTATCTCAACATGCTCTAACTCACTTTCTATTCAATTAATTAGAGTTCAACAAAAGATTACCAAATAATCTCTCTCTTCTTCACTCTGACTACAGAACTAAGTGAAATATATGCCTTGCTTCCAAAGAGCTGAAGAGCATGAACTTTCCGTTTGGAGTTCTTGTAATAACTCAACATTGCTCTAAGCACTTTATATACTATATCTCATTTAATCCTCACACATCCCCTCGGAAGCAGGCACCACTGTTAATTTCATGTTTTGAATGAAAAATTGAGAAACAAGAGGTTGGTTAACTTCCTCAAGGCCACAGAGATAGTACATGCTTTAAAATTTAAACAGTTTTCCCAATGAAACTTTCTGGTAGGCCTACAAACTCACTTTATTCTATGGATTATTTAAAGTATTCACTCATTCAATAAATATTTATTGAGGATATACTTGTGCCAGATACTGCTCAAGATGCTAGAGATACAGGAGTGAACAAAACAAAAGCCCTGCCTTCATGGATCTTACATTCTAATAAGGTGAAGTGGAAACTGAGAGACAGAAAATAAAACAAAAATAAGCATGTAGTATGTAAAATGGAGATGAGCATACAGAGAGAAATGAGCCAAGTGGGAGACAAGGAGTTGCAAGATGGAGGGGCTATTTTTAGTGGAAAAGATATCATTGTGGAGGTAGTACCTGAGCAGATGAGGAAGCAAATCTCACAGAAAATGAGGAGGAAGCAGCATTCCATGTAGAAAACAGTGCAAAGCCCCAGTGAAACAAGTGTGAGGGCCACAGGTCAGCGAGGCTGAAACGCAGTGAGAGGAGCAGAGGAGAGGCAATGGCCAGGGAGGCTGGATCACACGCATCACTGTGAAATGTATGGCTTTTCCTCTGAGAAGTAAGAGAGCTTTGGAAGACTGTGCAAAGCATGATATGATCTTCTTACACATAGGTGATGCATACTGAATTCTTCAGTAAACCAAGTTTTAGAAAAAATGTTTCACTTGTGTCTCCAGATTGGATGCACTGAAAAAGACATGATGTCACTTTTGTGGTATTCCTGCCAAAAATGCATGACCTGAATCTTATAACCAAACATCAGACAAACTCAGATTGTAGAAGTCTCTAGAAAACAACTGACTTGTACTCCAAAAATGTTAATGTTGTAAAATATGCAGAATGTTTAGGGAATGACTGTAGATTAAAGATGACCAAAAAGACACAGTAACTGGAACTTCCCTGGTCCAGTGGTTAAGAATCTGCCTTGCAATGCAGGTGACGCAGGTGTGATCCTTGGTTGAGGAACTAAGATACCACGTACCTTGGAGCAACTAAGCCTGCATGTCTCAGGTACTGAAGCCCGAGAGACACAACTGCTGGTAGAGAGTTTAGTTCATGTGCTGCAATGAAAGATCCGCATGAAGCGAAGAAGATCCTTTGCACCACAAGACCCAATACAGCCAAATAAACAAATAATTTAAAAAACAGACATAATAACAAGGCAATACATGATCCTGGTTGGATTATGGATGGGAAAAAATGATGTTATATAGCACATCTGGGGCTTCCCAGGTGGTTCTAATAGTAAAGAACCTGCCTGCCAATACAGGAGACTAGGAGAAGTGGGTTCGATTCCTAGGTTGGGAAGACTCCCTGAAGGAGGGCATGGCAACCCACTCCAGTATTCTTGCCTGGAGAATCTCACGGACAGATGAGCCCAATGGGCTACGTCTATAGGGTCACACAGAGTAGGACATGACTTAAGCGACTTAGCAAGCATGCACACAGCACTGGGGGGACATTTGGTAATATTTAAATATGTATTATATATTTGATTGCATTCGATGTTAAATTCACTAAATTTTATAACTGTGCTGATATCATGATATGGGGACATTCTTGGTTTTTGAAAATGTGTGCTAAAATAGTTAAGAGTAAAAGGGGGTGGTGTCTACAATTTACCCTTGAATATTCCACAAAAAATAATTATTATTATACAGCTATTCAAACATGCATATATTTGGAGAGAAAGAGAAATAAAGCAAATGTGATAAAATGTTAACAACTGGTGAATCTAGATGAAGGAAATATAAGAATTCTTTGTACTATTCTCGCAAATTCCCTGAAATGTCAAAATTATTTTAAACTAAGAAGTTTAAAAATTGAAACAAATAGCTATAGCAGTTTCAGTCAACTTACACAAGGCCAGCCCCACAGACACAGTGTATAGCAAGAAGAGAGAAAAGTTCCGTAAGGCCCAAGTCCATCCCTTCCAGTGCTCAAAGAATCGCTACCTGGCTTCCCCCTGCAATGGATTTGGTGTGGCCGTGCCCAGAGACAGTGCCACAAGGATGGAGGGAGCATCATGTAGGCTCATGATCTCAGAGTCAGCCTGGACCTTCTGTTCCTGCACTCCCAAAGCCAGGCATCAAACCCTGTGGGTCCTACTTGGCTTTCAAGGTTCTAATCTAGCTTTCTTGCCTGGGATCCTGTATCTTTGGATCCCCCCTAGCCCACATACACGATCCCCAGGCTCCAGACTTCTCTCTCTGCTCCCTGTTCCTCATCACAGCATACCCTACTCCACCTGTACTCATACAAATGCTGGAGCCTAGAATGTATCTTCTTGAAGGATATCTGAGTGCCAGGGGCTCAGTGATTGAACTGGGCACCCAGGGACAGCTGGTAACAGGCCCTAAGCAAACACTTCCCTGTGCCTCAGTTTCCTCCCTTTGCAACCAAGTGTGCCTTCCTCTCATTCCACCTCCATTCACCATGTCCCGCAAAGAGTTACTGATTTAAAATGCAGGCTCCAAGTTTCAGAGCATCCTAGACAAGGTTGGAGAGAAAGGGGGAGCACCCCTCACTGAGATTCCCTGCCCCCTTATTTGTTGGCTCAGGGCCCAGCTGAGAGTTTTCAGTTTACTATGGAACTTCCTAATATTGTCTCCTTCTCTTCCCTTCCCCGCCCCCTGTCCCCAGCCAAGTGAAAGTGTTAGTCACTCAGTCATGTTCAACTCTTGGTGATCCCATGGACTTCTGCCTGCCAGGCTCCTCTGTGCACAAAACTCTGCAGGCCAGAATACTGGAGTAGGTAGCCATTCCCTTCTCTTGAGGATCTTCCCAACCCAGGAATTGAACCCCAGTCTCCCTCCTTGCGGGCAGATTCTTTACCATCTGAGCAACTAGGAAAGCCCCAGCCAACATTTCCCTAATAATTCTCAGACTCCCTTGGTCTCTGGGCTGCTGACAGAGTTGATGGAGAGGGACCAGCCCTTGCAAGTAAAGCCTCTGTTCGGGCCTTCGTCTCACGCCTCCTATCCCCCTCCCCCACTCCACACGCCTATCGCTTGCCAGGGCTCAACTTTCCTGCCTCAGAGAATAATCTGTCAGTCTCTGAGCTCCAGAACCACTCGACTTCCTTTGAGAAACCCAAGTTCATGGCCGCTTCTTCTCTTTTGGCAACTGCACCAAATGAGAGGATATTTCATTCTTACAGCCAGCAGGGAGGGCACTTTCTCCCCCCAGACAGAAAGGAAAACAGAAGCCAGTGTGAAGGACTCACCTTGCCAAGGTGGCCTGGATTGCTGATGGCATGGCCAGATGCACACTTCTCAAGGACCTCCCAACCCACTGCCAGTCTTTGCTGTCTGACCCAGCCTGCCCAGAGCTGCAGGGAGCTGCTCCGAGTCACAGGTCCAGGTGACCAGGTAAGCAGCACAATCCGGAGGCTCACATCCTGATTTCCCTGACGGCCACAGCTCCTGGTCCATGCCAGCCCACCCCTACCAGGCTGGGCCTCCTTACCTTGGCTCTGATGTCCCTTGATGAACAGGAGGAGTGTGAGGGCAAGCACTTGCCCCAGCATGCCCACAGAACAGATGTAAGAAGCTGACAGAGGGGTCAAGCCAGCTCCCCTCCCACCAGATACTCTGCCCTGCACAAACTCAGCAGCCGCCCATCAGCAGAAGGGTGACAGGGAGCAGAACTCTGTCGGGCTTCAGCCACAATTTCCTCAGCTTGAGGATGTTCTCATCAGCTGAACGCTAGCAGGTTGTTGAGGAAGCCCCAGTCCCTGGACCTGGTCTGAGAGTTCCCACAAGCTAAACTTGCGAAGTTCGCCTCAAGTGGGCGGATGCTCAGAATACACAATGACTCACAAAACCAACTTAGAAATCTTGTCCTGAGCTCTGCTCCAGCCCAGCTGCTTTGTTTAAAGGACAGATGCCCAAGAAAGTTTCCAGTTCTCTGCATCTTACTGGCAATATAGAGAAAACTATATGGGTACCAAACAACCATTATGTAAGCCTGTCCAATCCCAACAGACATTGTGAAGGTGAAGGAGAGAGGGTTTGGGAAGGATGTAGATTGAAAAGTGGATCACTCGACAAATAGGTAAAATGCCGAAGGAGACAGGTAAAGGCGCTAGACAAGTCTAGCAGGCCTGGGGATTTTCTGAAGGCTGATACCAAAGTTTCAACCTTAAGCACATCCAAATTAAAATGTTTCCATAATAATATCCTTTTGCCTAGTTTCTGATGTACTTTTAAATTCCTTCCCTTCCTCTTTTTCTACTTTCCCGTAATAATTCTTTCTTCTCAGCTTCTCTCACCCAGACAGCATGTAGACCCATTTTTGCTGCCCCCCAACACACACTTTGATCCCACCCTCCAGAAAGACCAGGTGGCCTTTGACTCTTCACACCGCCATGGAGGAGTGGAGGCATCCCACTTTCCCCAGAACTCAATAGCTTTGAGGCCGCACCCAGAGTTCTTTGCCCTTCCTTTTCTTCTGCTTTCCCCTCAGCAGAAAATACTTTCAGTTCCCTTCAGTTCAGCCCTTCTTCTCCTTTTCCATCTGTTGATCCACTTCTAGTCACTGTGTCTGAAGTCGGGCTGAGGGGAGGCAGAATGCAAGACTTGCCTACCAAAAAAAAAAAAGGCAGCAATGATTTTCTGGGTCGAACACTGGATTTGCAGTCAAGAATGTAGGATTCCCAGGTGGCACTAGTGGTAAAGATTCCGCCTGCCAATGCAGGAGACCTAAGAGACACAAGTTTGATCCATGGGTAAGGAAGATCCCTGGAGGAGGTCAATATCCTTGCCTGGAGAATCCCATGCACAGAGGAGCCTGGCAGGCTACAGTCCATAGGGTCGCACAGAGTTGGACACGACTGAAGTGACTTGACACACACACACATGTAGACTTGAGTTCCAGTTCAGCAACTCACAGCCTGTGCGATCCTGACCAAATTATTTTCCGAGCCTGTGGGGCCAACACTTGGCTCCCAACAGCACTTGGCTCCCATCCCTCACAAGGTAGTTTTCAGAATCAAATTAGATGTATAATCTCCATTAATAGAAGTAAAGAAAAACAAGCAGGTTAACAAGCTATTTTGATATGTATATGCATATTGCACAAACAAATGTATTTTTTTTAAAAAAAATCAAATTAAAAATTGTACCTGAGAGTATGCATATTAAAAACTCTGAACAATACAGTTTTGTTTATTTTTAATGCAGAAGGCATATTAAAAACTCTGAACAATAAAGTTTTGTTTATTTTTTTTAATGCAGACCTACATAGATTTTTCCTGTTGATCTAATGCTTATCATCTCTTCTTTCTTTTTTCCCCTCCCAAGAGGCAGCCCTTTAGCCCTGGGAAGTTTCCTCAGGGTTGATCTGGCCGTGCCCCTAACCTTGAGATGGTGCTCAAGGCATGATACCGTAGGAAGGATAAATTTCCTCCCATGAAAGATGGAATAGTCCCAGTTCTGAGACTAATTGTAAATTTGGGATCCCTAAGACTACCTTCAATTTTGATAATTTACTAGAAGGCAATTTAACAGAAATCATTACCGTGTTCAATATACATGCTCTGGGACTTCTTCCCTGGTGGTGCAGTAGTTGGAAGTCTGCCTGCCAATGCGGGGGACACAGATTCAGTCTCTAAGATCTCACACGCCATGGGGCAATTAAGCCAGTGCCCCACAAGTATTGAGCCCATAGTCTAGAACCCGCATGCAACCATTGCTAAAGCCCTAGAGCCTGTGTTCCACAAGAAGGGAACCAAACGCAATGAGAAGCCCATGCACCGCAACTAGCGAGCAGCCCCTGCTCACCAAGACTAGAGGAAATCTGTGCACAGCAATGAAGAGCTTGTGCACTGCAACAAACACAGCCAAAAAAGAAAATGCAGCCCTTTCAACTAGCTATACCCACTCTTTGAGTTTATCCACAGATATACTGTCATTAATGAGTGAAAATATTTTCACAAATGCTCAAAGGTTCTTCCTTATAGCATTGTTAAGTAAAAAATCAGAAATAATCTATATGTTAATCATAGGGAACAATTTTATAAATATGGTATATTCATTCTATATTATAGTATATTAAAAAGCCTTTTAAAAGAGTAAACTCTGTAACAGCCTCAAGAAGTAGGGTGTGGAAGGAGGTGGCAGGGAGGTTCAAGGGGGAGGGAACATATATATGCCTATGGCTGATTCATGTTGATGTTTGGCAGAAATGAACACAATACTGTAAAGCAATTATCCTTCAATTAAAAAAAATGAAAGAGTAAAATAAATGTCTACATATTAATATGAAAAGAGCTCTAAGACATTCACAAAACCATCTGCATAATATAATTCTGTTTAGGCAGACAAAACGAATGTATGTATATTTGTGTTCTCTGAATGGTTGTAAATGTAGGGAATCATGCCTGGGGAAAATAATATTCATGATGATAACCTTTAGATAAAGAAACAGAATTTTGAGTAGAGGTAAGTGAGAGAGTGAGTTTTACTTTTTATTCCACATATGCTTCCTGTTCAGAACTTTTTACAATGACTATATTACATGTGCAATGATTTAAAATATCAGCTCTCAGACTGACCTGGGTGTTCCAGTGGTTAAGACTCCACAAGGGCTCCACAGCTGGTGGGGGAGCTAAGATACCACATGCCTTGCTGCTGCTGCTGCTGCTAAGTCGCTTCAGTCATGTCCGACTCTGTGCGACCCCACAGACGGCAGTCCATTGGGCTCCGCCATCCCTGGGATTCTCCAGGCAAGAACACTGGAGTGGATTGCCATTTCCTTCTCCAACGCATGAAAGTGAAAAGTGAAAGTGAAGTCTCTCAGTCGTGTCTGACTCAGTGACCCCATGGACTGCAGCCTACCAGGCTCCTCCGTCCATGGGAGTTTCCAGGCAAGAGTACTGGAGTGGGATGCCGTTGCCTTCTCCGACCACATGTCTTGAGGTGTGGTCAAAACAAAAAAGAATGTAAAAAATATGTGTATAATATATCAGTGCCCCAGGTTTCTAGATTTTCACGTACATAACATAAGATCAATGTATTCATAGAACTTTCCAGAGAAGCAGAACCAATACAAGATATATAGACATAGGGAGATAGAGATGGAAATAGAGATAAAGAGAACTGATTCAACAAGGTACAGAGACTGACAAATCCAAAATCTGCTGAGCTAATGACTCAGTTTGAAGGTCCTCAGGCAGGAGAATTTTCTTTTACTTGGGGGAGAGTAAACCTTCCCCCCCCCCCCCCCGCCCCTGCCCCATTTCAAAAGTGATGCAGTACTACATGATCTGTGACTGGTTGGATCTACGAATGTAGAACCGCCTGAGTGGAGGGCCAGCTATCAAGTTACACTCAGATTTTAGACTGGTGGGGACAGAATTAGCACCATTCACCCCGACATTGTTTTCCCCCCCCCCCCCACCGCCCCTGCCCCATTTCAAAAGTGATGCAGTACTACATGATCTGTGACTGGTTGGATCTACGAATGTAGAACCGCCTGAGTGGAGGGCCAGCTATCAAGTTACACTCAGATTTTAGACTGGTGGGGACAGAATTAGCACCATTCACCCCGACATTGTTCATTTTTCAAGGGTCGTTTGAATAGAAAGCAAAATCTGATTTAGCATAAATTATATACTTAAATTGTTACATTTGACAATAATATATCAGCTGCTGCTGCTGCTGCTGCTAAGGAGCTTCAGTCATGTCCGACTCTGTGCGACCCCATAGACAGCAGCCCATGAGGCTCCCCCGTCCCTGGGATTCTCCAGGAAAGAACACTGGAGTGGGTTGCCATTTCCTTCTCCAATGCATGAAAGTGAAAAGTGAAAGTGAAGTTGCTCAGTCGTGTCCGACTTTTAGCGACCCCATGGACTGCAGCCTACCAGGCTCCTCCGTCCATGGGAGTTTTCAGGCAAGAGTGCTGGAGTGGGGTGCCATTGCCAGAGTGTTTTACAAAAATGGAAAGAAAATATGACTCCAGGTGCCCTGCCACCAGTTTGTGAATTACATCTATTTTGTGAATTATAAATTTAGAAGATCAAAATTGAATGATAAGGCAATTTGTGCAAGCCAATGTTCCCTTTTACTTAGTAAAACTGTGCTCACTTGTTGTTCAGCCGCTCAGGCATATCCGACTCTTTGTGACCCCTTGGATTGCAGCACACCAGGCCTCCTGTCCTTCACTACCTCCCGGAGTTTGCTAAGATTCATGTGCACTGAGTCGGTGATGCCATACAATCATCTCATCCTCTGTTGTCCCCTTCTCCATTTGCCTTCATTCTCCCAGCATCAGGGTCTTTTCCAATGAATCAACTCTTCACACTAGGTGGCCAAATTATTGGTGCTTCAACTTCAGCATCAGTCCTTCCAATGAATATCCAGGGTTGATTTCCTTTAGGATTGACTGATGTGAACTTCTTCCTGTCTAGAGACTCAAGAGTCATTCCCAGCACCACAGTTTGCAAGCATGAATTCCTCAGTTCTCAGCCTTTTTTATGGTCCCAGTCTCAGATTCATACAACAGCTATTCATTCATAGCTTTCACTACACAGACCTTTGTCAGCAAAGTGATGGCTCTGTTTTTTAACATTCTGTCTAGGTTTGTCATAGCTTTTCTTTCAAGAAGCAAGCATCTTCTAATTTCATGGCTGCAGTCACAATCTGCAGTGATTTTAGAGCCCAAGAAAATAAAGTCTGTCATTGTTTCTACTGTTTCCCCATCTATTCGCCATGAAGTGATGGGACTGCATGCTGTGATCTTAGTTTTTTATGTTGAGTTTTAAGTCAGCTTTTTCATTCTCCCCTTTCACCTTCATCAAGAGACTCTTTAGTTGCTCTTTGCTTTCTGTGAAGCAATCATCTTTCTGTGAAAGTGTCATCTGCATATCTGAGGTTGTTGATATTTCACCTGGAAATCTTGATTCCAGCCTGTGATTTCTGCAGCCCAGCAATTTGCATGATGTACTCTGCATAGAAGTTAAATAAGTAGTGTGACATTAGACAGCATTGATCTACTCCTTTCTCAATTTGAACCAGTCCGTTCTTCCATGTCCAGTTCTAACTGTTGTTTCTTAACCTGCATACAAGTTTCTCAGGAGGCAGGTAAGGTGGTCTGTATTCCCATCTCTTGAAGAATTTTTCACAGTTTGTTGTGATCCACACAGTCAAAGGTTTTCATGCAGTCAGTGAAGCAGAAGTAGATGTTTTTCTGGAACTCTCTTGCATTTTTGATGATCCAGCGAACATTGGTAACTTGAACTCTGGTTCCTCTGCCTTTTCTAAATCCAGCTTGTACGTCTTGAAGTTCTCTGTTTATGTACTGATGAAGTCTAGCTTGAAGGATTTTGAGCATTCAGTTCAGTTCAGTCGCTCAGTCATGTCCAACTCTTTGCTACCACATGAATCGCAGCACGCCAGGCCTCCATGTCCACCAACTCCACCAACTCCCAGAGCTCACTCAGACTCACGTCCATCGAGTCAGTGATGCCATCCAGCCATCTCATCCTCTGTCATCCCCTTCTCCTCCTGCCCCCAATCCCTCCCAGCATCAGAGTCTTTTCCAATGAGTCAACTCTTCACATGAGGTGGCCAATGTACTAGAGTTTCAGCCTTTGAGCATTACCTTACTAGCAAGTGAATTAAGCCCAATTGTGTGGTAGTTTGAACTACAATCCCTTGGCATTGCCTTTCTTTGGGATTGGAATGAAAACATCTTTTTCAGTCCTGCGGCCACTGCTGAGTTGTCCAAAATTGCTGGCATATTGAGTGCAGCACTTTCACAGCATCATTTCTTAGGATTTGAAATAGTTCAAATGGAATTCTAATACCTCCACTAGCTTTGTTTGTAGTGATGCTTCCTAAGGCCCACTTGACTTCACACTCCAGGATATCTGGCTCCAAGTGAGTGATCACACCATTGTGGTTATCTGAGTTATTAAGATCTTTTTGTACAATTTTTCTTTGTATTCTTGCCACTTCTTCTTAGTATCTTCTGCTTCTGTTAGGTCCATACCATTTCTGTCCTTTATTGTGCCCATCTTTGTGTGAAATATTCCCATGGTATCTCTAATTTTCTTGAAGAGATCTCTAGTCTTTCCCATCCTATTGTTTTCCTCTATTTCTTTGCATTGTTCACTTAAGAAGGCTTTCTTATGTCTCCTTACTATTCTTTGTAACTCTGCTATACATTCAGATGGCTATATCTCACCTTTCTCTTTTGCCTTTCACTCCTCTTTGGGGTGGGGGATGGTGGTCACCACCTTCTGTACAATGTTATAAAACTCCATCTATAGTTCTTCAGGCACTCTGTCTATCATATCTAACCCTTGAATCTATTTGTCACTTCCACTGTATAATTATAAAGGATTTGATCTAGGTCATACCTGAATGGTCTAGTGTTTTTTCCTTACTTCCCTCAATTTAAGCCTGAATTTGGCAATAAGGAGTTCATGATCTGAGTCACAGTCAGCTTCCAGTCTTGTTTTTGCTGACTGTATAGAACTTCTCCATCTTCGGCTACAAAGACTATAATCAATCTGATTTCAGTGTTGAGCATCTGATGTCCATGTGCAGTGTCCTCTCTTGTGTTGTTGGAAGAGAGTGTTTGATGACCAGTGTGTTCTCTTGGCAAAACTCTGTTAGCCTTTGACTGGCTTCATTTTGTACTCCAAGGTCAAATTTGTCTATTACTCCAGTATCTCTTGACTCCTACTTTTGCATTCCAGTCCCCTAGGATGAAAAGGACATCTTTTTTTGGTGTTAGTTCTAGAAGGTTTTGTACGTCTTTCAGAAGATCTTCATCTTCTTCAGCACTAGTGGTTGGAGTACAGACTTGGATTGCTGTGACACTGAATGGATCACCACACTGTCACTTCTGAAAACACATGCATGTGATCAAAGTTTCAACTTGCAGTTCGAAGCTTACAGCCAAGTTATCTTGTCATTTTAATGACATGAGCATTCATTAACCAATTAACCATAAATGAAATTTTCTTGATTTGATAAACTCTGTTCTGGAATATTTTCTTTTCTTCATGTTGTTGTTTGTCTGTCATGTATAATCCATATCGGTGTTGACAGATTCCCTGATTCTTTGTGCAGTTGTATCTACCACATGGGTTTAATATATCCACATATCCACTCACTAGACCACAAAAAATTAAGAGCCTAGATTGGACTTCCCAAACCCTGGGAGTTGCCCTTTTCTCTACCTTCCCCCCGACCCCAATACCACCTCCCTACATAACTCTCACGAGTTCTCTCAGTCTTTCTGGCAGACTGTTCTAGCTGTCTCTGCTGGTATTCCTTAGCACGTCTATGTGCTTTCTTCTTGTGAGGACAGAGTCTTGGGGATTATGTGCTGGGGCCTCCTCTTGCCCCAATCTCTTATCTGGTATTTTGTTTCCATCTCCTATCCCAGTCAGAGCAGTCCCGCACAAGCTCAGGCAGCTAGGCGCATCATTAAGTGTCTCATTAAGTACATCAGTCTCATTCCAACTGATGGTTTTAAAGTATCATTTCGGATTTATAAATCTTAAGTGGAGACTTTTGCTGTCTTGTGTCTTAATTTTAACAGTTATTTCCAGCCTATATCAAAGGATAACTTTTGGGTCTTGGACTCCATAAATTTTACTCCTATTCACTTCCTCAAGTCTGAAACAATACCATTTTATTTTTCACATCTAGCCCCTTTTGATTAATTAAAACTTCCACCCCACTAGTGGGAAAAACAAGTTGGAATTCCACCAGTCTGAATCTTTAGATATTATCAATGAAATAACATTATCTACAGGTAGTGCTTAAAGAAAGACAATAAAATTTCCTCTTTTTCTACCATTTCAACCATTAGTAGCTTTCCAATTTAGTTGTATATTTACCTCATGAAGAATGAAAGCTGTGGGGTTCTGCCCGGAGGGAGTAGTTCAGAGAAGTCATGTAAGAGAATCATGGAAGTACAATCTTGATGAGTTGTTTTTTCCCATTGTCTATGGAATTTGCTATAGGATCCTATGGTTATTCACTTCCTTGAAATTTCAAAACAATGTAAATGAGACACTCTCATCCTTTCACTTTCTTTCTCACCTTCCCTATGATTCCAAGAAGATTTCAAGCTTTCTTTAAGTGAACGTGGTATATCAATCACCAACAGATTTACCCAACCTCTTTTGTCTGAATCATCAAAATCTTGAGAAATATGGAATGAACTATTCTGACCATCAGAATTTTTCATATGAAAGATCATAGTAAATTCTTCATGGGACCAGCAAAAGATCCTGAGCACAGGAAATAACAGCAATTAATACAGACTGTAACACCTTTCTTATTTCCTAATTCTATGCTCATCATAAAAGGATGGATTGAAAATCTTTGACACTGAAAACTTCTGTTCCTTAAAACATACTATCACTAAAGTAAAAATACATGATACACATTGAAAGAACATATTTGTAACATGTATAACCAACAAAAGGTTAGTATTAACCACCCTTATGGCAGAAAGTGAAGAGGAACTAAAAAGCCTCTTGATGAAAGTGAAACAGGAGAATGAAAAAGTTGGCTTAAAGCTCAACATTCAGAAAACTAAGATCATGGCATTTGCTCCCACCACTTCGTGGGAAATAAATGGGGAAACAGTGGAAACAGTGTCAGACTTTATTTTTGGGGGGCTCCAAAATCACTGCAGATAGTGACTGCAGCCATGAAATTAAAAGACGCTTACTCCTTGGAAGGAAAGTTATGACCAACCTAGACAGCATATTCAAAAGCAGAGACATTACTTTGCCAACAAAGGTCCATCTAGTCAAGGCTATGGTTTTTCCAGTAGTCATGTATGGATGTGAGAGTTGGACTGTGAAGAAAGCTATGCGCCGAAGAATTGGTGCTTTTGAACTATGGTGTTGGAGAAGACTCTTGAAAGTCCCTTGGACTGCAAGGAGATCCAACCAATCCATTCTAAAGGAGATCAGTCCTGGGTGTTCTTTGGAAGGAATGATGCTAAAGCTGAAACTCCAATACTTTGGCCACTTCATGTGAAGAGTTGACTCATTGGAAAAGTCTCTGATGCTGGGAGGGATTGTGGACAGGAGGAAAAGGGGACGACAGAAGATAAGATGGCTGGATGGCATCACCGACTTGATGGCGGTGAGTCTGAGTGAACTCTGGGAGTTGGTGATGGACCGGGAGGCCTGGTGTGCTGCGATTCATGGGGTCACAAAGAGTCGGACACAACTGAGCAACTGAACTGAACTGATTATATAAAGAAATTGTATTAATCAATCAATTAATAAAAGGATAAACAATCTAATAGAAAATTTTGCAAAATATATGAACAAGGATTTCACAGAAAAAGAGATACATATAGCCAATAAACACAAGAAGATTTATTCAACCTCACTAGGAATGAGAAAATTCAAATTATGAATATTTAATTCATAAAAAATAAAGTCTGATAATACCAAGTATTCAAGAAGATATGTACTGATTGAAATTGTTATATATGCTGATGGAAATATAAATTGGTACACTTGGGAGGGTTAAGACTATTATCTTGTAAAGTTGAATATTCACAAACTCTGATGACACAGAAATTTGAATTCTAGTCATATCCTCAAGAGAACTTTAGCACATATGTACCCAGAAACACATACAACAATGTTCTTGGCAGCATTGTTCTTAATCGGAAAAATGAAACAAATGCTCAATAATGCGACAGTAGAAATATAAATTGTGGCATATGCATACCAGGGCTTCCCTGGTGACTCAGATGGTAAAGAATTCACCTGCAATGCAGAAGACCCAAGTTTAATCCCTGAGTTGGGAACATCCCCTGGAGAAGGGAATGGCAACCCACACCAGTATTCTCACCTGGAGAATCCCAGGGACAGAGGATCCTGGTGGGCTACTGTTCTTGGGGTCACAAAGAGTCAGACAAAACTCAGTGACTAAGCACACACACATACCCATATAACAGAACATCAATAACATTACAAATAAGTGAACAACTGTACAACAACATAGAAGACTCGTAGCAATATAACTTAGGAAAAAAGGAAGCTCCCAAAAGACAACAGATGATGTGATTTTACACAGTCTGAAAACAGAAATTAAACACTGTATCGTTTAGGCATGATTTGCTAAAGAATCCACCTGTAGTGCAGGAGACCCCAGTTTGATTCCTGGGTCAGTAAGATCTGCTGCAGAAGAGATAGGCTACCCACTCCAGTATTCTTGGGCTTCCCTTGCAGCTCAGCTGGTAAAGAATCTGCTTGCAATGTGGAAACCAGGGCTTGATCCCTGGGTTAGGAAGATCCCTGGGGAAGGGAAAGGCTACCCACCTCAGTAGCCTGGCCTGGAGAATCCCATGAGGTCTCAGAAAGATGACTGAGAGGCTTTCACTTTCATGATTGCCAGCATGTGAGTGTGATTGTTAAGAGTAATTTAATCAACAAAATGAGACTGTCAGTTTCTCCCTTTATCTGTTAATATCTGTTTTACGTATTTTGGTGCTCCTGTATTGGGTGTGTATATATTTACAGCTGTTACATCTTCTTGGATTGATCCTTTGATCATTAGGTAATGATTTGTCTCTGGTTACAGTCTTTGTTTTAAAATATACTTAGACATAAGTATTGCTACCCCAGTTTTCTTTTGATTTCCATGTGCATGGAATACATTTCCCCATCCACTCACTTTCAGTCTGGGTGTGCCTTTAGATCAGAAGTGATTCTTTTGTAGGCAGCATACACATGAGCCTTGGTTTTGTATCCATTCAGCCACTCTATATCTTTTAATTGGACCATTTAGACCATTTAAATATTTAAAGTAATTACTGATAGGTATGTAGGGCCACCCAAGATGGACAGGTCATGGTGGAGAGTTCTGACAAAACATGGCCCACTGGAGAAGGGAATGGCAAGCCACTTCAGTATTCTTGCCTTGAGAACCCCATGAACAGTATGAAAAGGCAAAAATATAGGACACTGAAAGATTAACTCCCCAGGTCGATAGGTGCCCAATATGCTACTGGAGATCAGTGGAGAACTAACTCCAGAGTGAAGAGACGGAGCCAAAGCAAAAACAACACCCACACCCAGTTATGGACGTGACTGGTGATGGAAGTAAAGTCTGATGCTATAAAGAGCAATATTGCATAGGAACCTGGAATGTTAGGTCCATGAATCAAGGCAAATTGGAAGTGATCAAACAAGAGATGGCAAGAGTGAACATCAACATTTTAGGAATCAGTGAACTAAAATGGACTGGAATGGGTGAATTTAACTCAGATGACCACTATCTACTACTGTGGGCAAGAATCCCTTAGAAGAAATGGAATAGCCATCATAGTCAACAAGAGATTCCAAAATGCAGTACTTGGATGCAATTTCAAAAATGACAGAATGATCTCAGTTCCTTTCCAAGGCAAAGCATTCAATATCACAGAAATCCAAGTCTATGCCTTGACTAGTAATGCTGAAGAAGCTGAAGTTGAATGGGTCTATGAAGACCTACAAGGCCTTCTAGAACTAACAAATGAAAGAGATGTCCTTTTCATTATAGGGGATTGGAATGCAAAAGTAGGAAGTCAAGAAATACTTGGAGTAATGGACAAATTTGGCCTTGGAATACAGAATGAAGCAGGGCAAAGGCTAACAGAGTTTTGCCAAAAGAACACACCAGTCATAGCAAACACCCTCTTCCAATAAAACAACAGAGGACTTTACACATGGACATCACCAGATGGTCAATACTGAAATCAGATTGATTACAAAATGGAGAACCTCTATACAGTCAGCAAAAACAAGACGGGGAGCTTACTGTGGCTCACATCATGAACTCCTTATTGCCAAATTCAGACTTAAATTGAAGAAAGTAGAGAAAACCACTAGACCATTCAGGTATGACCTAAATCAAATCCCTTATGATTATACAGTGGAAGTGACAAATAGATTCAAGGGTTAGATCTGATCGAGTGCCTGAAGAACTATGGACAAAGGTTCATGACATTATATAGGAGGCAGTGATCAAGATCATCCCCAAGAAAAAGACATGCAAAAAGGCAAAATGGTTGTCTGAGGAGGCCTCACAAACAGCAATGAA
>SJYT01013213.1:0-24612 GCA_006410635.1 Cephalophus harveyi | reverse complement strand
ATTCATGGGGTCGCAAAGAGCCCGACACGACTGAGCGACTGAACTGTGTTGGCACTTAATTTTAGGGGCAAAGAGAAGTCATGACACATTTTAATAATCATGTTTGCAGTTTAGAATAGTTCAACAGGGGTTGGGGTGGGGACTGGAGACAGAATTTAAGCAAGAGATGATCTTGATCTGTGAATGACAGTAGGGATGGAGAAAAGTCAGATGGGATGATACTTAAATAGAGAATTATCAGCAATTGCTGGTAGAGGGGAAAACCCAACAAAACTTTTCTTTGCCCATTTCTCCTTCCAGCTGGCCCCCCAAATGCCGTCCCATTTCCAGTTCCTTTCTTTCACTGCTTTCGACGATGCTGCATCGAT
Organism: Cephalophus harveyi; assembly: GCA_006410635.1. Lineage (NCBI taxonomy): Eukaryota > Metazoa > Chordata > Mammalia > Artiodactyla > Bovidae > Cephalophus > Cephalophus harveyi. Next base: position 24,244 of record SJYT01013213.1, on the reverse strand, counting down.
GCTCAGCTCGGTCATTTGGTTTTCTGGTGCACTGCTCTTAGAATTTTACAGTGGCCCTGAAACTGCAGTCCTACGGGGACCTGGAGGGCTGTGGGCACCAGTAGTTTACATACAGCCCTGCCGGCAGCGCGAATAAATGACCTGCCCAACACCCCAAAGCTGGTGCATTACAAAGTGCATATTTCAAATCCAGCCTTAGGGATTTTTCAATAACACTTCATTGCTGCTTCCCGATGTTAAACAAGAGAAAGTTAAAACAACAAAAAAAGCATTACGAAAAATACAGTGTCCTGAGCATAGCAACGGAAACAACCAGGGACACCACACAACCTCTCAGGTCTTTGTCTACGGATACCAGTGTTGCAAATCCGTGGCCAGTCCCAGAGAATGTGGAGTGCGCATGTGCTAAAGGTCCTAGGCTCGCCCCATCACAGGGGCGGAGGAAGGACAGTGCGCATGTGTTGAAGGTCTGAGGTCCGCCCCGGAAGAGGTGGGGAAGGGGCCTAAAAGCAGAGGTTTGGTGTTATCCGTTAGCCTAAACAGCCCATATTCTGTTAGCGGAACCCATGTCATGGACGATCCCTTCATTACACCTAGGACCGCTGCCTTACGGCTTCTCCGTAAGCATTACATCTTTGGATTCCCCGAGGGCCAAAGAGAACACGTGACCGGAAGCGCTGACTCCCCCCCGTTGTATTTCCAGGGGCGGAGGAAGATGGCGAAACCCATTGGCTAGTGGGGATCAGAAGAGGGCGGTTCACTTGGCCTGCGCCTGGGGCACTATGGGTATTGTAGTTCAGGGCTCCGCGGTCCAGCTTGCGGCGAGGAATCTTGGAAGCCAGTGGGTCCAAGCTGGTCAGGGAAGCGCCTTGCACTGGGGCATCAGGTGTGGAGTAGCTGCAGGGCTGTGGTCTTCGTTCTGCTATTTCTCTTTCGGGTGAGGCCTCACTCTGTCTCGCCTTCAGGGGCTTTCACTTCATCCCATACTTGAGGCTACTTTATAAGCCCCAGTCACCTACAGATTATCCCTTACAATTCCAAGCTGGTCTTGAGTCCCTCTTCTCGTCTATCTCCCGCACATCCAGGCCCTGGAATTCTTCTCTGTCCTTCCTTCTCCCGTGAGTACCTTTTCTTGTTTCTGTCCTAGACAGAACCTCTCTTAACACTCTGCCCTTAACCCATGAAGCATGTCAACGGCTCCCATAAAAGGCTGTCACAGCAAATGTTTGTAAGCACGAAAAGATCTGAGCCTTCCCCTTCAGCAGCCTTGCAGCTCACTTCTTCTGTATTTCTCTTATGATCATTGCAATTGCCTTTTTTCTGATGCCATTTCTGGGTAGTCTCTGCCTAAGTCTGGCGGGCAGCCTTGGTCATAGACGGTTCCCCTTTGGTCCCATCAGCTGGGCTCTGGCTGCCACATTTTGATAATACGACAGAGGGCGCCCACGTGGGTTGATTTACAGGATAGAGAGGGAAATGGGAAAAAAACAAAACAAAACAAAACCTGAATGAAACAAAAGAATAAAAGGCAGAACTAGGTTTTATAGAAGTCAGGAAGATATGTGGTGAAAGAGGGGGAAGAGAGAGAGAGCAATCCTTTCATTCTCATACCTCCACAAAGAATTTAGTGCTGAGTGTGAGCAGGGCTCAGTGGGGTCCATGCTGGGAATACACCGCCAGAAACCACCTAGATCCTGGGGGATCCAATCCAGGAGGGCAGAGACACACAAGTAAACAACAGTGCAGGATGATATCAGTGTGTGTCCTACCTTCCTGTGTGTTTCTCTTTTCATTCTCCTCCTTCCATCAGTTCATTCCAAAGTACTTTCTCTTTTCACATCTCCTTCTGTTCCAAGGAGGGAACTCCCTTCTCCCCTTGTTCTGACCCAAGCTATTTCTTTTGTATTTTGCTGTTTTGCCACTTTGACAGCAGAAAGTGTTGCAGGGAAAGTCATGCTCATAGGGGATTTAGTAACACAGAATGCCTGACCTTCATCTTTGTGTGAGAAATATCTATTAATTGTCATCTCATTCCAGGGCAATCTCAGCATTTATACACACTGCTTGTAGTAGAATCAATTGCAGATCTTTTATACCCCTTGTGCCAGAATCGTGGAATGTAATTCACAATTGATGCAATTCTTATGCTACCTGTTGAGTGATTGGAGGAATCTGAGGTTTAGAAGGTTAATCTCATGGAAACAGTAGTCAGGAACGACCCTTGATGTGTGATGAGAAGTAGAACCCTGCATGACTGGAGAAGATAAGCCTTGGTCTTTTTTAAAGAAAGCATACCTTAGTGGATTGACTAGGATAGAACAGGTATAATATTACCTTGGCTACAAAAGGAATATTACCTTTTTGAAAGAAATTTTTGAACCATTATTTCAGAAATCTACCCGCCCCTCCCCTCAGTCTATTCTAAATTGTCTTATTGGAGGCAATAAGATTCTTAGTGTAGGGTGGTAGTGGATAGATTTCCAAGTAATAATCTAATAATCATGCTTACTTAGTTTAAGAATGTTTTGCAATGCCTTTGAGCAGTAGATTTACCTCTAAGATTTTCTACAACTAATCCTACTTCCTTTGTGTTTCTTGAGAATGGGACTCACCATGAAGAAGTGAAATTTCATCTTCAATTATACCTAAAGAAATTCATATCCAAGTCCCTACATGATTTGATCCCCAGTCACCTCTCTAATCTTATCACCTTACCCTTGTCCTTATGGTCCTTCTGCTGTAGCTACCCTGGCTTGCTGTTTCATAAACACCCTGTGCACTCTCTTGCCTGGAATACTTTGTTTCAGGTACCTTTGTTATGGGATTTACTCAAACATTCATCTCATCAGAGAGACCTTCTCTTATCACCTTATCTAAACTAGAGCCTTTATAAGAAATTAGAGCCTTCATCACTCTATCCCTGTGTTAAGTAGTATCACTTCTTGAAAATATTATGTATTTGTTTACTGTCTATTTCTCAAACTAGAAGATAAGCTCCATGAGAGTATGGTTCTAATCTGTTTCCTTAGTCCCTAGAACATGGTGTATAGAAAGTGCTCATTTGTTAGCCATCTGTATGTCTTAAATGAAAGGATTTTTAAAAGAGCATGAACAGAGCACTTATGTGTAAGTCACTGTGTGTACAGTGAATAATGAGGGATCTACAGATACAAATAAGATATAGTCCTTAATGTTGAACAATCTGCAGTGTAGAAAGACTATAGATTATTCTAAGGATCTTTCATTAAATTGTAGCTGAGCAAAAAAGTCTTAAGTCTAAAGAGCCAGGGTCAGCTGTGGTGTATTTGGTATGTAGAAGCATTTGTCCTTTATGTCATAGTTTTGAACTGGCCTCTGTGCTGCCCTATTATTTCTGTGACAGATTCCCACTGTGTCCTTGTGTAGGATGAACTTGACCAGTCAGGGATCACACAAAAGCAGCTATTGCTTTACTTCTATCTGCCCTCCTAGCTGGCAGTCTCACTTCTTTTCCAGGGCATCCAGTTCATTTCCATGAGTGTGCCTGTCATCAACCACATATCTCACAATGTCTCCCACTTAAAACCCTTCAATTGGCAACTCCTCAGTTGGCTTTCCAGACATCCCCTTCTCCCTTCGCCCTACTCTGACTCCTTTTTACCTCAGCATCATTCTTTTCTTTTAAATTATATATTTATATTTGTTTATTTATTTGGCTGCATCAGGTCTTAGTCATAGCATGCAGGATCTTTAGCTATGGAACATGGGATCTAGTTCCTTGACAAGGGATTGAAGCTGGGCTCCCTGCATTGGGAGCACTGGACCACCAAGGAAGTACCCTACCTCAATATCTTTTATCTTCCTCAGTACTCTTCCTGAACGTATGACTCAGAAATGTGAAATTTGTAGTTCCCTATTTGGTTTTTCTCTGTGTTGTTCTCTTTGCCCAGAATGCCCTTTCCCTTAATTCTTACCTTGCTATAGTTGCTGATCTTCCACAACTTAGAGGAACCAGCCATCTTCCAAGAAGCTTTAGCAACTCTTCTCTCCTATCCAGGATAGGTGAGTTTTTCTCTCCACCCCACTCCTTTCCTCAAAACAAAACACATTTCAGTATTGATCAATTTCTTTTACATACTAGACTGTAGGTCCTTTGAAGGTGGTCATTTGAAGGGCTGTCTGCTTTTAAGAGTCCAGGCATTTGAATTCCAGCTCTGCCTCTTGTTGGCCAACTGTCTTTGGGCCAGTTATATGACTCATTGAGCCCACTTCCTTTTCAGTAAAGTGTAATTGTTCAGTTCAGTTCAGTCGCTCAGTCGTGTCCGACTCTTTGCAACCCCATGAATTGCAGCACGCCAGGCCTCCCTGTCCATCACCAACTCCCGGAGTTCACTCAGACTCGCGTCCATAGAGTCAGTGATGCCATCCAGCCATCTCATCCTTGGTCGTCCCCTTCTTCTCCTGCCCCCAATCCCTCCAAGCATCAAAGTCTTTTCCAATGAGTCAACTCTTCGCATGAGGGGGCCAAAGTACTGGAGTTTCAACTTTAGCGTCATTCCTTCCAAAGAAATCCCAGGGTTGATCTCCTTCAGAATGGACTGGTTGGATCTCCTTGCAGTCAAAGGGACTCTCAGGAGTCTCCTCCAACACCACAGTTCAAAGGCATCAAGTCTTTGGTGCTCAGCCTTCTTCACAGTCCAACTCTCACATCCATACATGACCACAGGAAAAACCATAGCCTTGACTAGACGGACCTTAGTCAGCGAAGTAATGTCTGTGCTTTTGAATATGCTATCTAGGTTGGTCATAACTTTTCTTCCAAGGAGTAAGTGTCTTTTAATTTCATGGCTGAAATCACCATCTGCAGTGATTTTGGAGCCCCAAAAAATAAAGTCTAATTGTACTTGCCTTTATATTCCCAGCCTTTGGTACCATGCTCAATGCACTCAACTTGGTTCTCACTCTGTATATTTCCTTACATTCTCTCCCCATCTCTTGTTTCTACAGGTTTGAGATGCTGACTCTTGGCTATAAGGACAGTAGACCTGACCTGAGTGAGTGATGAATGATTGTGTCTCTGTGTATCTGAGAGAGAGAAGGAGAGACAAAGAAGGAGAATATTAATGTGTGAGTAGGTTGTATCCCACTCAATCTTGCTCTATTAAAGAGTTTAAAGTGGATAGTGTATATCTACTTAAGGTCAGGTGGTGACAGTAGGAAAGAAGAATATATTTGTTAAACAAAATAACACTGGAAAAGATTAAACTTTTAAACTACTTATACTTGCTTTTTATGCATTTCCAGTTTAAAACCCACAAAACAAACTAACTTTGAGTATGGTTAATTAAATTAACCTCTTAAACTTTAAGGTGGTTTTTATTTTGATTCATAGTATGGAAACCTGACCTGCCTCCTGAGATATCTGTATGCAGGTCAAGAAGTAACAGTTAGAACTGGACATGGAACAACAGACTGGTTCCAAATTGGGAAAGGAGTATGTCAAGGCTGCATATTGTCACCCTGCTTATTTAACTTATATCCTGAGTACATCATGAGAAATGCTGGGATGGATGAAGCACAAGTTGGAATCAAGATTGCTGGGAGAAATATCAATAACCTCAAATATGCAGATGACACCACACTTATGGCAGAAAGCGATGAAGAACTAAAGAGCCTCTTGATGAACGTGAAAGAGGAGAGTGAAAAAGTTGGCTTAAAACTCAACATTCAGAAAACTAAGATCATGACATCTAGTCCCATCGCTTCCTGGCAAATAGGTGGGGAAACAATGGAAACAGTGACAGACTATTTTTTTGGGCTCCAAAATGACTGCAGACGGTGACTGCAGCCATGAAATTAAAAGATGCTTACTCCTTGGAAGAAAAGTTATGACCAACCTAGACAGTATATTAAAAAGCAGAGACATTACTTTCCCAACAAATGTCCGTCAAGTCAAAGCTATGGTTTTTCCAGTGGTCATGTATGGATGTGAGAGTTGGATTATAAAGAAAACTGAGCACCAAAGAATTGATGCTTTTGAACTGTGGTGTTGGAGAAGAGTCTTGAGAGTCCCTTGGACAGCAAGGAGATCCAGCCAGTTCATCCTAAAGGAAATCAGTCCTGAATATTCATTGAAAGGACTGATGCTGAAGCTGAAACTCCAATACTTTGGCCACCTGATTTGGAGAACTCATTGGAAAAGATCCTGATGCTGGGAAAGATTGAAGGCGGGAGGAGAAGGGGACGACAGAGGATGAGGTGGTTGGATGGCATCATTGACTCAATGGGCATGAGTTTGAGTAAGCTCTGGGAGTTGGTGATGGACAGGGAGGCGTGGCGTGCTGCAGTCCATGGGGTTGCAAAGAGTCGGACATGCATCAATTCTTTGGTGCTCAGCCTTCTTCACAGTCCAACTCTCACATCCATACATGACCACAGGAAAAACCATAGCCTTGACTAGACGGACCTTAGTCAGCGAAGTAATGTCTGTGCTTTTGAATATGCTATCTAGGTTGGTCATAACTTTTCTTCCAAGGAGTAAGTGTCTTTTAATTTCATGGCTGAAATCACCATCTGCAGTGATTTTGGAGCCCCAAAAAATAAAGTCTAATTGTACTTGCCTTTATATTCCCAGCCTTTGGTACCATGCTCAATGCACTCAACTTGGTTCTCACTCTGTATATTTCCTTACATTCTCTCCCCATCTCTTGTTTCTACAGGTTTGAGATGCTGACTCTTGGCTATAAGGACAGTAGACCTGACCTGAGTGAGTGATGAATGATTGTGTCTCTGTGTATCTGAGAGAGAGAAGGAGAGACAAAGAAGGAGAATATTAATGTGTGAGTAGGTTGTATCCCACTCAATCTTGCTCTATTAAAGAGTTTAAAGTGGATAGTGTATATCTACTTAAGGTCAGGTGGTGACAGTAGGAAAGAAGAATATATTTGTTAAACAAAATAACACTGGAAAAGATTAAACTTTTAAACTACTTATACTTGCTTTTTATGCATTTCCAGTTTAAAACCCACAAAACAAACTAACTTTGAGTATGGTTAATTAAATTAACCTCTTAAACTTTAAGGTGGTTTTTATTTTGATTCATAGTATGGAAACCTGACCTGCCTCCTGAGATATCTGTATGCAGGTCAAGAAGTAACAGTTAGAACTGGACATGGAACAACAGACTGGTTCCAAATTGGGAAAGGAGTATGTCAAGGCTGCATATTGTCACCCTGCTTATTTAACTTATATCCTGAGTACATCATGAGAAATGCTGGGATGGATGAAGCACAAGTTGGAATCAAGATTGCTGGGAGAAATATCAATAACCTCAAATATGCAGATGACACCACACTTATGGCAGAAAGCGATGAAGAACTAAAGAGCCTCTTGATGAACGTGAAAGAGGAGAGTGAAAAAGTTGGCTTAAAACTCAACATTCAGAAAACTAAGATCATGACATCTAGTCCCATCGCTTCCTGGCAAATAGGTGGGGAAACAATGGAAACAGTGACAGACTATTTTTTTGGGCTCCAAAATGACTGCAGACGGTGACTGCAGCCATGAAATTAAAAGATGCTTACTCCTTGGAAGAAAAGTTATGACCAACCTAGATAGTATATTAAAAAGCAGAGACATTACTTTCCCAACAAATGTCCGTCAAGTCAAAGCTATGGTTTTTCCAGTGGTCATGTATGGATGTGAGAGTTGGATTATAAAGAAAACTGAGCACCAAAGAATTGATGCTTTTGAACTGTGGTGTTGGAGAAGAGTCTTGAGAGTCCCTTGGACAGCAAGGAGATCCAGCCAGTTCATCCTAAAGGAAATCAGTCCTGAATATTCATTGAAAGGACTGATGCTGAAGCTGAAACTCCAATACTTTGGCCACCTGATTTGGAGAACTCATTGGAAAAGATCCTGATGCTGGGAAAGATTGAAGGCGGGAGGAGAAGGGGACGACAGAGGATGAGGTGGTTGGATGGCATCATTGACTCAATGGGCATGAGTTTGAGTAAGCTCTGGGAGTTGGTGATGGACAGGGAGGCGTGGCGTGCTGCAGTCCATGGGGTTGCAAAGAGTCTGATACGACTGAGCGACTGAACTGAACTGAACTGATGGAAACTTTTAGAGAAGGAAATGGCAACCCACTCCAGTATTCTTGACTGCGAAACTCCATGGACAAACGAGCCTGATGGGCTACAATCCATGTGGCCGCAGAGTCAAAAATGACTGAGTGACTGAGCATGGCAACTTTAACTTAGTCATTTACTTGTTTCGAAAAACCATGAGAGAGGCAATCTTTTTGGAGAATTGCCAGAATTTCCTACTTCAACAGTGCTTAGACAGAACTTGGTGCTCATGCCTTGGCCAGCTGCTCAGAGTCAGCCCTCACCACCACCCACCCAGAGCCCTCTACCCACCCTAGGCCCCCACCTCCACCTCTCAGCCACCTGCCAGGATGACTGCATCCTCTTGAAGATGCTGCCTGGACTACTGCCAGGACTCGGAGGATGCCATCAACTACCCCACTGGAGCTGTTTGCCTGCTACGTCTATGTCATACTATTTTGACTGTGATGATGTGGCTTTGAAGAACTTTATGAAGTACTTTTTTCACCAGTCTTGTGATGAGAGGGAACATGCTGAGAAACTAATGAAGCTGCAGAACCAGTAAAGTGGCCGAATCTTCCCTTAGGATATTAAAGAACTAGACCTTGACTGGAAGGATGGGCGGAATGCAATGGAACATGTGCTACCTTTGGAAAAAAGTGTAAATCAGTCACTACTGGAACTGCACACACTGGCCACTGACAGAAATGACCCCCATTTGTGTGACTTCATTAGGACTCATTACCTGAATGAGCAGGTGAAATCCAACAAAGAAGTGGGTGACCATGCAACCAACCTGTGCAAGACGGGGGTCCCCCGAGTCTGGCATGGCAGAGTATCTCTTTGACAAGCACATACTGGGAAACCGTGATAATGAGATCTAAGCCTTAAGCTGACTTCCCGTAGTCACAGGAATGACTTCCCTGGTCATCAAGGCAGTGCATCTGTGTTTGGGTTATACCTACTTAAGTTCTTTCCTTAGTACCATTCCTTCAAATAAAATAATTTGGTATGCCACCCTCCCCTGACACCCCAAAAGGAAAAAAAAAAAAAGTGAGAAAAAGATTTGAGAAGTCTGTGTGCCAAATCGCTTCAGTCATGTCCGACTCTTTGTGATCCTATGGACCGTAGGCTGCCAGGCTCCTCTGTCCAGGCAAGAGTACTGGAGTGGGTTGCCATACCCTCTCCAGGGGATCTTCCCAACCCAGGGATTGAACCTACGTCTCTTATGTCTCCTGCATTCACAAGTGGATTATTTACCATTAGCACCACCTGGGAAGCCCTTCAGAAGTCTGTGCTTAATCACTCAATAGTGTCCAACTCTTTGTGACTATAGCCTGCCAGGCTTCTCTGTCCATGGGATTGTCCAGGCAGGAATGTTGGAGTGGGTTGACATGCCCTCCTCCAGGGGTTCAATCCAACCCAGGGATTGAACCCAGGTCTCCTGCATTGCAGATGGATTCTTTACCATCTGAGCCACCAGGGATGCCCTCAGAAGTCTAAAATATGTCATTTGATGGATGACCTGGTAGATCTGCTTTAGAGAATGAGTTAATAATATCTCATATTAAAGTCTGACTTCAACCAAGCTTTTAAAAAACTTGTGGTTGTAGAACTTCTAGAATCTGCTTACTATGTCCTTCAAAGCATGATGTGTGCTTTATTGTGCTTCTCTTAAAAAGAAATGGTTAACGAAAGCTGAAGGTTAACAGTTAAAAGTAGACAGTGATAATGGATAATTGAAAGTTGACCATGGAGAAGGAAATGGCAACTCTAGTATTCTTGCCTAGGAAATCCCATGGATGGAGGAGTCTGGCAGGCTACAGTCCATAGCGTTGCAGAAGAGTCAGACACAGCTTAGTGACTAAACAACAACAAATGTTTATGCCATGGATATTAGCACAGCACCACTTTCAGCAATGTCATAAAATCTAACATCCTTTGCAGGATATTGAGTTTCATGCTGCCTTTTGTTTGCATTCAATTTTTATTTTGAACCACAGACAGCAAATGACTCAGCAGTGATATTGATTCAAAGGCCATGAATCAGTTCAATGATTTGCTGGTAAATCTTGAACAACCAGTTGTCAGAAAAACAGAGATTTGGTTTATAGTGTTTCCCAGTTGCTTCGTATAGATTCTCCACTGGGGTCTATTCCAAGTGACCAAATGTGATGTCACTGAATGTGGAGTTGGAAAGGCACATGTCCACCATTTCTGAGGGCCTGTATGAGCCAGCTCGGAGCAAACTCCCAAAGATAGTGAAAGACAGGGAAGCCTGGAGTGTTGCAGTCCATGGGTTGCAAAGAGTCGGACATGACTTGATGACTGAACAACAATAATTAAATAGAAAGTGAGCCTTGAGTGTTTACTAATGCTTCAACTGGTTAGTTTTTAGTGGATATTTCCATGTTGTAATGACTTGTCTTCCTAGTAAACCTTGTATAACCTATAGGATTCAATAATTAAGATTCTCATGTATATCATATAAAGTTCCCTAGAGCTACCCTAAGAAAGTAAATGAAAATCTTAGCAATATTTCATATTATCTCTAGAGCCGACCCTGATTTACTCTTAGGGGATTCCCTGGTAACTCAGCTGGTAAAGAATCCTTCTGCAATGCAGGAGACCCCAGTTCGATTCCTGGGTTGGGAAGATCCACTAGAGAAAGGATAGGCTATCTGCTCCAGTATTCTTGGGCTTCCCTGGTGACTCAGCTGGTAAAGAATCTGCAGGAGACCCTGGTTCGATCCTTGGGTTGGGAAGATGCCCTGCAGAAGGGAACAGTTACCCCATCCAGTATTCTGGCCTGGAGAATTCCATGGACTGTATACTCCATGGGGTCTCAAAGTGTCAGACACGACTGAGTGAATTTCACTTTCCCTGTATCTTGATGAGTTCTCTTTTTCTCCAAAACAATACTCCCCTAAACCCACCACCACTCCTACATTCAGGGATTAAATCCTGTAAAGGTCCTTCACATCTTTTTAGCAATATTCTCCAGAAATACAATGAGACTTGAAATGAGGTCTAAATTCCTCTGTATTTCTTTTATCTCCCCCAAAGCACAGGAACTGAATTTTTGTACCCCTCCCCCAACCCATCCAATTCATATGTTGAAGTCCCCTCACCCAATGGGACTTTGTTTTGAGATAGGGCTTTAAAAAAGGTAATTTTGGTTAAGTGAGGTTGTAAGTGTTGGGTCTTAATTGAATATAACTGATGTTCTCTTTAAAAGAGGAGGTGACGCCAGAGAGGCACACACACAGAGAAAAGGCTACTTGGACACAGCAAGAAGGCAGCCATCTGCAAGCCAGGATGAGAGGTTTCTCTAGAAACCCATCCTGTCAGCACCTTGATCTTGCTTGACTTCTAGACTCCAGAATAAGAAAATAAATGTCATTTGTTAAGCCACCCAATATGTGGTATTTTGTTATTGCAGCCCTAGCGGTCTAATACACAAATGAATCATTAGAATGACCTTGAACATCATGTGGTTCTTCTTGGTAAATACATTTGACCCTGGGATACGGGCAAACATGTTTGTAAGCATAAATTTATGTATTACTCTTTTTAATTTGGTACACAGTTTACTGTCATTTAAAGATGGTTGAGAAGGTTGATCTTGGACAGTCTGTAGATAATTGCAACTATATCTACCAGATAACATGTAACTATTTGATTCCAAAAAATTCACTCACTTGGGGAATTACTGTAATTAAAATAAATGTTCTTGCATATATACATATATATAAAAGAAAGTTGACCAGATATCATTTTGGTTTTCTTCCTTTATTTTGAATTCTTCAGAAGAGAAATATTGCATTCTCCTAATAACCAATATTTGAGGTATGTTATTTTTTATTTTTTTTCAGGCTTATAGTTGTAGAATATTTCCAGGGTATCCAAGTGTACTGAAGCAGTACGAGAAAAGTCAATAAATGATGCACAGCATCCAAACTGGAAAAAATTAAGCAACAGGAAGATAGTGAACGATAAGTCTTCTCACCAACAAAAATGTGTCAGTAATTTCCCCTAATTTATTTTTGTCCTGAAGAAACATTCTCAGGGGAATAGGTGTGAATATGCAGTGAGTTTGAGCTTCCCAGGGCTTCCCTGGTGGCTCAGATGATAAAGAATCCAACTGCAATTTGGAAGACCTGGGTTGAGAAGATTCCTTGGAGGAGGGCCTGACAACCTACTCTAGTATTCTGGCCTGGAGAAGTCCATGGACAGAGGAGCCTGGTGGGCTACAGTCCATGGGGTCGCAAAGAACTGGGCATGACTGAGCGATTTTCACTCACTTCACTTTGGGCTCTAGTGGTAAAGAACCTTCCTGCCAAAGCAGGAGATGTAAGAGATGTGAGTTTGATCCCTGGGTCAGGAAGATCGCCTGGAGGAAGGCATGGCAACTCACTCCAGTATTCTTGCCTGGACAATCCCATGGACAGAGGAGCCTGACAAGCTACAGTCCATAGGGTCACAACTGAAGTGACTTAGCATGCACGCATGCAAGTGGTGAGTTTGAGAAGAGCTTCAGTTGGCGTGCTGTCCTTAGAGAATGTACTCGAGGAGAAATCCCATATATATGTATGTGTGTGTGGGTGTATGTGCACGCAATGTGGCAGTGCTTCCTTCAGAGCTTTCATTTCATCCAGCACTAGTGAAAAAGCCTATAAATGTACTGAGTTTGAGAAAATGTTTCAGTACATCACACCCTCAGTGAGTACTGCAGAGACCTGCCTGTACTATAAAAACAGAGACAGTTTTCATTTAAGTCTCAAATCTCATTGTCTATCAGAGAACACCTTCCCCCTCGCCCCCCCGCCCCCACCCCCCGCCTGCCATCTTTCAGGGAGAAGACAACCTGGCAGAAATACTGAAAAAAGTACTGAAGAGAGAAAATACTTTCTTAGGCCATTGAGAAGGATAATTGCAAATTGTCTGCTGATGTCAGTTAGTTTACCGAAAAAATGGGGTGGGGTCAGTTTGAACCAGGACTTTAGGTTCTATTTGAGCTGAAGAAATTGGTCAGCCATGGAGATCCCTCAGTATCTCCTGTCCACATACCCTGACCACTGTTACCACTGTCCCATTACTTGGCCCAACATCAAGCCTGTCACTTTTTCAGAGTTACATTCTCCTCTGTTTCTTTTGGCCATGTCCATAGCATGTGGAACCAGGGATCGATCCCCTGCAGTGGAAGCATGGAGTCTTAACCACACGGGACCACCAGGAAAATCCCATGCTCTCCTTTCTGTGTTCTCATATCTGTGGACTATATTTGTGATTGCAGTACCATGACCTCCACTTGCTTCAACCTCTAGTTCTTTTACCCATCTCTTTATGCTCCAGTATTCTTGGGCTTCCTTTGTGGCTCAGCTGGTAAAGAATCTGCCTGCAATGTGGGAGACCTGGATTTGATCCCTGGGTTGGGAAGAACCCCTGGGAAAGGGAAAGGATACCCACTCCAGTATTCTGGCCTGGATAATTCCATGGACTGTATAGTCCATGGGGCCACAAAGAGTCGGACACGACTGAGTGACTTTCACTTTTGATCAGCTGGGCTTCCCTGGTAAGTCAGATGGTAGAGAATCCATCTGCAGTGCAGGAGACCTGGATTCCATCCCTGGGTAGGGAGGATACCTCGGAGAAGGGACTGGCTACCTGCTCCAGTATTCTTGTCTGGAGAATTCCATGGACAGAGGAGCCTGGTGGGCTACAGTCCTGCTATCACAAACAGTCGGACACAATTTAGCCACTAACACTTTTGATCAGCTTCATTGTTCTCTTGTCTTGGATTCAGGAGCTAGAATTTAGATTCTTTATCACTATGTATAATGTTCCTCTCTATGCATTTCATTTTCACTTGAAAGTGAAAGGATTGGATTAGTTAAAGTTGAAGTCACCTCTCACTCTTTTGTAACTGGGGTTAAGCCTTGCTGACTCCCTCCTACTGGGAATTTCCTGAGGTTACACTGTATCTTCCCAGGTGACTGATAAATCTAACTGAAGAAAGGGTTCCTGGGAAAAGACACTCTACAGTAGAAGGGAAAGCAAGAACAATTATATAAACGGGAGATGTACTTCTTGATTGTTGTTCAGTCTCTCAGTCATGTCTGACTCTTTGGGACCCCATGGACTGCAGTATGGCAGCCCTCCCTGTCCTTCACCATCTCCCAGAACTTGTTCAAACTTATGTCCATTGAGTCGGTGATGCCATTCTCCTGCCCTCAGTCTTTCCTGGCATCAGGGTCTTTTTCCAGTGAGTCAGCTCTTCACATCAAGTGGCCAAAGTATTGGTGCTTCAGCTTCAGGATCAGTCCTTCCAATCAATATTCAGGGTTGATTTCTTTTAGGATTGACTGGCTTGATCTCCTTGCTGTCCAAGGGACTCTCAAGACTCTTTTCCAACACCACAGGTCAAAAGCATCAATTCTTTGGCACTCAGCCTTCTTTATGGTCCAACTGTCATATCCATACATGACCACTGGAAAAACCATAACCTTGACTAGACAGATCTTTGTTGGCAAAGCACTGTCTCTACTTTTTAATATGCTGTCTAGGTTTGTCATAGCTTTTCTTCCAAAGAGCAAGCATCTTTTAATTTCATGGCTGCAGTCACCATCTGCAGTGATTTTGGAGCCCTTAAAGTCTGTCACTGTTTTCATTGTTTCCCCATCTATTTTCAATGAAGTGATGGGACCGGATGCCATGATCTTAGTTTTCTGAATGTTGAGTTTTAAGCCAGCTTTTTCACTCTCCTCTGGCACCTTCATCAAGAGGCTCTCTAGTTCTTCTTCGCTTTCTGCCATCTGCATAGCTGATATATCTGACGTTATTGATATTTCTTCTGGCAATCTTGATTCCAGCTTGTGCTTCATCCTTTTGCATGATGTATTCTACATATAAGTTAAATAATCACTAACCTTAAAATAATGAGGTTATCTTGGATTATCCAAGTGGGCCCAGTGTAATCACAAGAATGCTTAAAAGGAAGAGGAAGGCAGGAAACAGACAGGCGGCAGCACAAGGACACAGCCACCACTGAGGGCTCCGGGGCCAGAAGGAGCGGCCGTGAGCCAAGGCACGGAGATGGCCTCTAGATGCTGAAAAGGGAACCCGCCCTCTAGAAGGAACACGACCCTGCTGACACCTTCCTGTAGTCTACCCAGTGAGACTCGTTTCAGACTTCTGACCTCTCAATCTACACGTTGATACAATGGTATTTTGAGCCACTCAGTCTGTGCCTACCTTCAACACGGGCTCATATTGTCTCTTCCTGTAACTTATAGCCCCTTTAAAGTCATGCACCCAACTCAAGCCTCATAGTTTGATAGTGCATTAAAGTAGACCTTCAACACCTTCACCTTTGTTGTTTTTCAGTTGCTCAGTGGTGTCTAGCTCTTTGCAACCTCATGGACTGCAACATGCCAGACTTCCCTGTCCTTCACCATCTCCTGAAGTTTGCTCAAACTCATGTCCATTGAGTTGATGATACCATCCAACCACCTCATCCTCTGTTGTCCCTTTCTCCTCCTGCCTTCAATCTTTCCCAGCATCAGGGTCTTTTCTAATTAGTTTGCTGTTCACATCAGGTGGCCAAAGTATCAGAGCTTCAGCTTCAGCATCAGTCCTTCCAATGAATATTCAGGGTTGATTTCCTTTAGGATTGACTGGTTTGATCTCCATGCTGTCCAAGGGACTCTCAAGAGTCTTCTCCAACACTACAGTTTGAAGACATCAATTCTATGGCCTGCAGCCTTTTTTATTGTCCCTCTCTTCTTGGGGACCCCCAGACTTCTTATCAACCTGCCTAGGAATTGACTTTCTCAATACCAACTGAAACTGGTAGAACAGGGTTGCCTGAATTGTGAGACTGTACTACGAGTAAGCAAAACTGAGTAAGCTGAGACCAATGGCCTTGAAGCAGGATTCCTGCCTATGGTTAGGTTTTCTGTGCCCATCATTGCATGGTTCATGGGAGGGCCAACCAAGCCAAAAATCAGGCCCATAATAGACAACAGCAGTCAAAGAAGGAAGAAATGCATTATTACATCAGGTCTGAAGGGAAGTGAGGGTTCACACAGTGTGATTAATTACAAATTTACAAGTTACAATGGGTCCAGAACAGCACTGTCTAATGAAAATGAAGAGGAAGCCACACATGGAATTGAAGTTTCTAATAGTCATGTTTAAAAGGTAAAAAGAACCAGGTACAATTAATTTTAATATATTTAACTCAGTGTATCCAAAATATTAAACTTTCAGTGTGTAATCAATATTTTAAAAATTGGAGGGAGATTTTTATCTTATTTTGTATATTTATATTTTTGAAGTCTCATATGTATTTTATACTTACAACACATGACCAGTTCAATGGGTCATATTTCACATCCCAGTAGTCACCTGGAGATAATCCACCATATTGAATAGTGCAGATCTAGAGAAAGTTGGAGTTTTGCAGTGGGAAAAGGGGAAGTGTAAGTGGTTCAGGACTTTGCCTACAAAGGTCCATATAGTCAAAGCGAGGTTTTTTTCAGTAGTCATGTACGGATGTGAGAGCCGAACAATAAAAAAGGCTGAAGGCTGTAGAATTGATGCCTTTGAACTGTGGTATTGGAGAAGACTCTTGAGAGTCCCTTGGACAGCATGGAGATCAAACCAGTCAATCCTAAAGGAAATCAACCCTGCATATTCACTGGAAGGACTGATGCTGAAGCAGAAGCTTCAATACGTTGGCCACCTGATGTGAACAGTGGACTAATTAGAAAAGACCCTGATGCTGGGAAAGATTGAAGGCAGGAGGAGAAGGAGATGACAGAGAATAAGATGGTTGGATGGCATCACCAACTCAATGGACATGAGTTTGAGCAAGCTCTGGGAGTTGGTGATGGATAGGGAAGCCTGTGGTTCAGTCCATGGGGTCACAAAGAAAAAATATAGCCACATTCCACCTTGGTAAGTAGGAGAAACCTGTAGGGTAAAAACAGAGACAGTTTTTGTCTGAATCTCAGATCTCATTGTATATCAGAGAACAACTTTTTTTTTTTTTTGGCAATCTTTCAGGGAGAAGGCAACCTGGCATAAACACTAAAAACAAGTACTGAAGAGAGAAAACACTTTCTTAGGCCATTGAGAAGGATAATTGCAAATTCTCTGCTGATGTCAGCTAGTTTACAAAAAAAAAAAAAAGGAGTGGGGGGCAGTTTGACCCAGGACTCTAGGTGTTGGTTCTGTTTGAGCTAAAGAAATTGGTCAACCATGGAAATCCTTCTATCAGTATCTCCTCCCCACACACCCTTACCACTGTTACTCAGCTTCCACTACTTGGCCAAAACATCAGCCTTGTCTCTTTTTCAGAGTTCCACTCTCCTTTCCTTCTTTTCTTTCTTTTGGCCATGCCCATAGCTTGTGGGACCAGGGATTGATCCTCTACAGTGCAAGCATGGAGTCTTAACCACCAGACCACAAGTCCATGGGGTTGCTAAGAGTCAGACGTGACTGAGTGACTTCACTTTCACTTTTCACTTTCATGCACTGGGGAAGGAAATGGCAACCCACTCCAGTATACTTGCTTGGAGAATCCCAGGGACAGAGGAGCCTGGTGGGCTGCCGTCTATGGGGTGGCACAGAGTTGGACATGACTGAAGTGACTTAGCAGCAGCAGCAGCAGCAGCATGACTGTAAAAGGGCTGTAAGTTACAGGAATAGGCAATATGAGCCCGTGTTGAAGGTAGGCACAGATTGAGTGGCTCAAAATACCACATTGTATCAACGTGTAGATTGAGAGGTCAGAAGTCTGAAACGAGTCTCACTGGGTAGACTGCAGGAAGGTGTCAGCAGGGTTGTGTTCCTTCTAGAGGGCGGGTTCCCTTTTCAGCATCTAGAGGCCATCTCCGTGCCTTGGCTCACGGCCGCTCCTTCCGGCCCCGGAGCCCTCAGTGGTGGCTGTGTCCTCGTGCTGCCGCCTGTCTGTTTCCTGCCTTCCTCTTCGTTTTAAGCATTCTTGTGATTACATTGGGCCCACCTGGATAATCCAAGATAACCTCATTATTTTAAGGTTAGTGATTATTTAACTTATATGTAGAATACATCATGCAAAAGGATGAAGCACAAGCTGGAATCAAGATTGCCAGAAGAAATATCAATAACCTCAGATATATCAGCTATGCAGATGGCAGAAAGCAAAGAAGAACTAGAGAGCCTCTTGATGAAGGTGCCAGAGGAGAGTGAAAAAGCTGGCTTAAAACCCAACATTCAGAAAACGAAGATCATGGCATCCGGTCCCATCACTTCATCGAAATTAGATGGGGAAACAATGGAAACAGTGACAGATTATTTTTCTTGGGCTCCAAAATCACTGCAGATGGTGACTGCAGCCATGAAATTAAAAGATGCTTGCTCCTTGGGAGAAAAGTTATGACAAACCTAGACAGCATATTAAAAAGCAGAGACGTTACTTTGCAGACAAAGGTCTGTCTAGTCAAGGCTATGTTTTTTCCCGTGGTCATGTATGGATATGAGAGTTGGACCATGAAGAAGGCTGAGTGCCAAAGAATTGATGCTTTTGACCCGTGGTGTTGGAGAAGAGTCTTGAGAGTCCCTCGGAAAGTGAGAGAGTCAATTTCTAGGCAGATTGATAAGAAGTTCAGGGTACCCAAGGCAGAGAAAGGGGTTTGGGGTTCTAAAAGTGGAGATTGGGGGTCTGGAATTCTCAATGAGGAAAAAAAGACAAAGGTTTTTTTCCCCGTGCATTCCTTAGTCTCAGTCAATTACACAACTCAGTTTAAATTCTGTACTAGGGATTATACAACAACAATGTATCCAGCTGGAGGACAGTTTCTCCTTCCTGCAAACCTTCTGACTAATCCTGATATTTTAGAATGTATATTATGGCAGTGGGTCTGGAGGATCTTTCTATTGTTAAATTTTAATCTTGTTATCCTAAAATGTAAACTGTGGGAGTAGGTCTGGTAAAATTTTCAGAAAGGAGACATTCTTTTGATTCATTGTAATAACTAATTAAAAGGTATATAACTCCATTGCTAACACTAGCAAAGTGAAAGTGAAGTCACTCAGTCGTGTCTGACTCTTTGTGACCCCGTGGACTGTAGCCCACCAGGATTCTCCAGGCAAGAATACTGGAGTGGGTTGCCATTTCCTTCTCCAGGGGATCTTCACAACCCAGGGATCAAACCCGGGTCTCCCACATTGCAGGCAGACGCTTTAACCTCTGAGCTACCAGGTGCAGCCATGAAATTAAAAGATGCTTGCTCCTTGGGAGAAAAGTTATGACAAACCTAGACAGCATATTAAAAAGCAGAGACGTTACTTTGCAGACAAAGGTCTGTCTAGTCAAGGCTATGTTTTTTCCCGTGGTCATGTATGGATATGAGAGTTGGACCATGAAGAAGGCTGAGTGCCAAAGAATTGATGCTTTTGACCCGTGGTGTTGGAGAAGAGTCTTGAGAGTCCCTCGGAAAGTGAGAGAGTCAATTTCTAGGCAGATTGATAAGAAGTTCAGGGTACCCAAGGCAGAGAAAGGGGTTTGGGGTTCTAAAAGTGGAGATTGGGGGTCTGGAATTCTCAATGAGGAAAAAAAGACAAAGGTTTTTTTCCCCGTGCATTCCTTAGTCTCAGTCAATTACACAACTCAGTTTAAATTCTGTACTAGGGATCATACAACAACAATGTATCCAGCTGGAGGACAGTTTCTCCTTCCTGCAAACCTTCTGACTAATCCTGATATTTTAGAATGTATATTATGGCAGTGGGTCTGGAGGATCTTTCTATTGTTAAATTTTAATCTTGTTATCCTAAAATGTAAATTGTGGGAGTAGGTCTGGTAAAATTTTCAGAAAGGAGACATTCTTTTGATTCATTGTAATAACTAATTAAAAGGTATATAACTCCATTGCTAACACTAGCAAAGTGAAAGTGAAGTCACTCAGTCGTGTCTGACTCTTTGTGACCCCGTGGACTGTAGCCCACCAGGATTCTCCAGGCAAGAATACTGGAGTGGGTTGCCATTTCCTTCTCCAGGGGATCTTCACAACCCAGGGATCAAACCCGGGTCTCCCACATTGCAGGCAGACGCTTTAACCTCTGAGCTACCAGGGAAGCAAGTAATGACACTAGCAAGGGGGTACTCTTTCTGCCCCCTTCTGATGTCTATGTCAAAAGCTTTCTCTGTCCCTTTTATACTTTAATAAAACTCTATTGCACAGAAGCTCTGAGTGATCAAGCCTTGTCTCTGGCCCTGGATTGAATTCTTCTCTTCTGGAGGCCAAGAATCCCGATGTCTTTTTGTGGGTCAGCAACAACTTTTCAAAAGCACAGTGATCAAACCAGTCAATCCTAAAGGAAGTCAACCCTGAATATTCATTGGAAGGACTGATGCTGAAGCTGAAGCTCCGATACTTTGGTCACTTGATGTGAAGAGCCGACTCACTGGAAAAAGACCCTGATGCTGGGAAAGATTGAAGGCAAGAGGAGAAAGGAGCAGCAGAGGATGAGATAATTGGATATCATTGTTAACTCAATGGATATAAGTTTGAGCAAGCTTCGGGAGATGGTGAAGGACAAGGAGGCCTGCCATATTTCAGTCCATGGGGTCCCAAAGAGTCAGACATGACTGAGAGAGTGAACAACAACAATTCAAGAAGCAGCATCTTCCATTTGTAGTAAAATTGTTCTTGCTTTCCCTTCTACTATAGAGTGTCTTTTCCCAGGAACCTTTTCTACAATTAGATTTGAGTCATCTGGGAAGACAGTGTGTAACCTCAGGGAATTCCCAGTGGGAGGGAGTCAGCAAGGCTTAACCCCAGTTACGAAAGAGTGAGAGGTGACTTCAACTTTAATCCAATTCTTTCACTTTCAAGTGAAAATGAAATGCATAGAGAGGAACATTATACATAGTGATAAAGAATCTAAATTCTAGCTCCTGAATCCAAGACAAGAGAACGAAGGAGCTGATCAAACATGTTAGTCGCTCAGTTGTGTCCGACTGTCACCCCGTGGACTGTAGCCCACCAGGCTCCTCTGTCCATGGAATCCTCCAGGCAAGAATACTGGAGCAGGTAGCCAGTCCCTTCTCCAAGGGATCCTCCTACCCAGGGATAGAATCCAGGTCTCCTGCATTGCAGATAGATTCTTTACCATCTGATTCACCAGGGAAGCCCAGCTGATCAAAAGAGTTTAGTGAAAGAACTAGAGGTTGAAGCAAGTGGCGATCATGGTACTACAATCACAACTATAGTCCACGCAGATATGAGAACATGTAAAGGAGAGTGTGGGACTTTCCTGGTGGTCTGATGGTTAAGACTCCATGCTTGCACTGTAGAGGATTGATCCCTGGTCCCAGAAGCTATGGGCATGGCCAAAAGAAAGAAAAGAAGGAAAGGAGAGTGGAACTCTGAAAAAGAGACAAGGCTGATGTTTTGGCCAAGTAGTGGAAGCTGAGTGAGTAACAGTGGTAAGGGTGTGTGGGGAGGAGATACTGATAGAAGGATTTCCGTGGTTGACCAATTTCTTTAGCTCAAAGAGAACCAACACTTAGAGTCCTGGGTCAAACTGCCCCCCACTCCTTTTTTTTTTTTTTTGGTAAACTAGTTGACATCAGCAGAGAATTTGCAATTATCCTTCTCAATGGCCTAAGAAACTGTTTTCTCTCTTCAGTACTTGTTTTTAGTGTTTCTGCCAGGTTGTCTTCTCCCTGAAAGATTGCCAAAAAAAAAAAAAAAAAGTTGTTCCCTGATACACATTGAGATCTGAGATTCAGATGAAAACTGACTCTGTTTTTACCCTACAGGTCTCTCCTACTTACCAAGGTGGAATGTGGCTACACTTTTTCTCAAACTCAGTGCATTTATAGGTTTTTCACTAATGAGAACTCTAGTGCTGGATGAAATGAAAGCTCTGAAGGAAGCACTGCGATACTGGGTGTGTGCTTGCATGCACACACACACACACACGTGGGATTTCTCTTCCAGTACATTCTCTAAGGACAGCATGCCAAATGCAGTTCTTGCCAAGCTCACCTCGCGCATGCGTGCAGCCTGCATCGCTTCAGTCGTGTCCGGCTCTTTGTGACCCTGGGGACTGTAGCCTGTCAGGCTGCTCCATCCATGGAATTCTCCAGGCAAGAATACTGGAGTGGGTTGCCATGCCCTCCTCCAGCGAATCCAGCTTTGGCAGGAGGGCTCTTTACCACTAGCGCCACCTGGGATGCCCAAACTCACCACATATTCACACCTATTCCTCTGAGAATGTTTCTTCTGGACAAAAACATCTTAGGGAAAATTACTGACACTTTTTTCTTGTTAAGAAATCTTCTTTATTGTTCACTGTCTTCCTGTTGCTGAATTTTTACAGTTTGGATGCTGTGCAGCATTTATTGATCTTTCTCGTACTATTTCAGTATGCTTTGAAACTAGACCTGAGAAAAAAATTAAAGAATAACATGTCTCAAATATTGCTTATTAGGAAAATCCAGCATTTCTCTTCTGAAGCATTCAGAACAAATGCAGAAAACCGAAATGATGTCTGGTTAACTTTCAATTATCTTGTTCGCTTTCAAGTGTTAATTTTCAGCTCTCATTAACCATTTTGGGCTTCCCTGGTGGCTCAGAGGTTAAAGCCTCTGCCTGCAATGTGGGAGACCTGGGTTTGATCCCTGGGTTAGGAAGATCTCCTGGAGAAGGAAACCACAACCAACTCCAGTATTCTTACCTGGAGAATCCCGTGGAGAGAGGAGCCTGGTAGGCTACAGTCCATAGGGTTGCAAAGAATCAGACATGACTGAGCAACTTCACTGTCTTTTTAAGAGAAGTACAATAAAGCACACATCATGCTTTGAAGGACATAATAAGCAGATCTAGATGTTCTACAACCATACATTTTCTAAAGGCTTGGCTGAAATGAGACTTTAATATGAGATATTATTAACTCATTCTCTAAAGCAGATCTACCACAGCATCCATCAGATGACACCTTTTAGACTTCTGAGGGTTTCCCAGGTGGCGTTAGGGGTAAAGAATCGACTTTCCAATGCAGGAGACTAAGAGGCTTTAGGTTAGATCCCTGGGTCGGGAAGATCCCCTGGAGAGGGTATGGCAACCCTCTCCAGTACTCTTGCCTGGACAGAGGAGCCTAAACTGAACTAAACTGATTAGCAACTTTAATTTTATCTGCAACTTTAATTCCATCTGCAACTTTAATTCCTCTTTGCCATGTAACCTAATATAATCACACATTCTTGGGATTAGGACATAGATATCTTCCAAGAATCATTGGCTAGGTCTGGAAACTGTACCTAAATCCCTCAGATTTATGTAAGCACTTACCCTCAGGATGATGCATTTCTTGCATTCAATAATACATTATATTACAATGCATCTGTGTGGTTTTTCTCTCATATTGATCAAATGCATGATGTCTTTCCAACATCTCCAGCTCTGTTACCAGCAAGGTGGCCCATAATTCAGTTCAGTTCTGATACTAATTACCTGGAGTTAGAGGGAATCGCAGGTGGCTCAGTGGTAAAGAATCTACTTGCCAATGCAGGACATGTGGATTCAATTCCTGGGTCGGGAAGATCCCTTGGTGAAGGAAATGGCAATCCACTCCAATATTCTTACCTGGAAATCCCGTGGACAGAGGAGCCTGGCAGGCTACAGTTCATGGGGGGCTGCAAACACCTGGACACAACTAAGTGTGCACGCATGCGAATGAGTAGACTGCCAGATATTTCTCTGGTGAAATGGGTTTATTTGGGATCAGCAGAGAATTGCAGTTTGGAGTCTGTAGCCCATGAGCAGATAGGGAAAGAGAATGCTTTTATAGAGGGAACAGAAAGTTGGGAGAACCAAAGTAAACAAATAGTCAATGGCTTTTCATTGGCTGAGTCCTTGCCAGGAAAAAGAGGGATCTTTCCTCTTCCTGTTGGACTCTTGTTATCCTTGCAGGGCTTGAGAGCTTCCCCTTCTGGTTTCCTGACTCTATTTAATTGAAGCATCTGTTTGTTAATTTTTCACACTTAGTTAAAGTTGTGAACCTAAATAAAGATAGGGGGCAATAATTAAGCAGAGAACATTTATTTGGGAACAAAGAATTGCAATTCAGAACACATAGATTCAGGTAGCAACCCAAACAGT